>VYZU01034909.1:54583-280662 GCA_013401355.1 Ceyx cyanopectus
AGCTGGAATATATTGCTGGCTTATACTGAACATTGGTGCCCCTGAAGTCTTTATCTTTGTTGTCTCCTTCTACCCTCAGCATTTTGATCAAGCCAGTTTATGCATCTTGAAGCCAGAAATCTCTTATGGAAACATTTTAGTTCAGCTCATTCATATTAGGTATTGATAAAATCTTTCTTTTCCCCATTTAGGATACAAAAAGCCCCTGCCATTACCCTGGCAGCATCTGCATGAGTTTCCCTATCCACCCACATCTGGTGAGAGTGATGAAGATCATGCATAATGCAGAAGTTGAGCTGCACTTGGGATGTGGCTTTCAAGGCCGTGTTTGTACGGAGACCTCACAGGTGCATGTGCTGGTCTGGAGAGAGCAGCCCTGGGAATCCATTAGGCAGCTGTTTGGGTTATCACATTAGAAACATTTTAGGAAGTTTTAATATCCTGAAATTAAATCTGTGTTACTGTTCACTACATCCTGGTCCCCCAAGAAACTCAACCTAAGTGGAAAATCCGAAGAAGCCCAAGTTGCAGGTATCTCCTTTCCCTGGAGCAGAGACTCCCATGTATCTCTGGAGAGCTTTGCAAGCTCAGTTTTACTGGTGCACTCCACCTGCTCTGTGTTACAGCTGTTCCAGTCTGCCATTCAAGTACTTCCTCCAGCAGATTAATTACACAGGAAATATCAAAGAAATTCCCCTGAATCCAAAGTATATGTTTTAACCCAAAGCAAATGCATAATACACCTGCTCTGTTATTTCTGGGACATGTGCATACTTCTTCCTCAGAAAGATTTTAATAGGTAGGCTTAGTAGTCACCAACTTGGTGCTGTTTTGATTTGACAAATTATATTTAGACCTTTAAGTGCAACTTCTTTGTTCAGATAAACAGAAGATGTATTAACAACAAAGCAGCTTACACCAGGACTTCACTGGACTTCTGTCTTGGAGAATAGAGGGCATCAGGAAGAAGTTTCAGTTTGATTTAGTGAAAGGTCATATCTGCTCTTTTCTCATAAATAGAAATGTGAGCCCAAGACATGGAAAATGATCTCCACTGGCAGCATTAAAATTCCTTGTGTCTGGAGATATCTTGAAATATGATAAATAAATGCAGCCCACCAAAAACTGTAGCTGTAAATGGACCCATCTGCTAGAACTGAGAACTGTTTCTGCCACTCTGCAAAACTGTCTTCCCTCTTTTCTCTTATTTATTTCAAAGCAACCATAGAGAAATGCAGCCCACCAAAAACTGTAGCTGTAAATGGACCCATCTGCTAGAACTGAGAACTGTTTCTGCCACTCTGCAAAACTGTCTTCCCTCTTTTCTCTTATTTATTTCAAAGCAACCATAGAGGTACCTCAAAACTAAGTCTCCCACAACGATCCAAAGAGAAGGTGTTTCTATTTGAAGGCTGGCACTTTTTTATTTAGAAAAATAATGGAAGTGAACTCACAGACCCCCATTCTAAATTCTTTCTCTTATCACACTCCTGCAAATTATGGCCCCTATTCAGAGCACTATTGATTTTGGTTTGTTTTGGCACAGTCTTAAAGTGAAGCCAGAACAGATCAGACAATACCATCAGGACTGTAATAGCTTCATAATTAAGCAAATCTCTGCTGCATGTCAGTTTTGGCCAAATCTGCTTATCCCCTTAGTGAGTCATTATTATCAACTCGAGTGTGTCTGGGGCTCACAAGAGCACAGTCCTCGTGCCAAGTGTTTTCTGCTACACATAACACCTCCTGTATTACTTTTTGCTTGTGGCATATGAATGCAACTTCTTTTTAATAAAACAGCTAGATTGCTGGTGAAGGGAATGATTTCTCTCACACCATCTCTACACTGCAGAAGTTCCAGTGATGTAACTAAAGGTATTCCTGATTTACCAGGTTGCACATAAAGCCAAAATTGAGAGGAACTAGGGTTTTGTTTCTGGCATGCATTCTTAAAGTAACAAAAAAACAAACCTCTAAAGAAACAACCTCTAGATGGCTCTTGAGTCTTGCTTTGTCAATTAGCAGGCAACTGAAATAAGTGTGCATCAGTCCATATCAAGAAGATTTTTCTGTTCCTTCTTCATCTAAGATGAAGCCTTGGAGTGTTTTAATGAAGTGGGAAAGCTTCCCTTGGTTTTGTAAAAAGCACTGAGAACCCTTCAGCTGAGGAGAGAGAAAACGTTTCTCTTCTTTCTACCCAGAAAGTCCTGATTCTGGATTCCACCTGTGCGTATTTTGCTGCAGTTACTACATATTTATTCACTCGAGTGTGGAAATTACCACTCTGGGTTGTAGCTTCTCAGAAAAAAAAAAAAAGAAAAAAAAAAAGCCCAGCCTTCCATTCCCCTAAATAAGCAGAGCTCCCTGCTAGCATCTGATTTTACCTAGTGAAATCCCATGGCTTGGTGTCTCAGAAATTCTGCTTACAGGAGTACAACCCTTTTTCATATTGCAAAGAGAGTCTGGGGTTTATTCGTGATTCACAAAGAAGCTGGGAAATAGCAGAAGGAGGGAAGGAAGAAAAACATATTCATAGTTTTAAGATGAATCACATCACCTCAATCCGTGCTTCATCCTAAACAGATCCTGTGAATAACTTGCTTCTCAAACTACTTCTGAGAAGATTGTATTGGAGATGATACCTGTAATCCAAAAGAACACAAAGCAAAGAGATAATTAAGGGGATAAAATCTGTTAGGAACTTTAATCTGTTAGACAAAAAGAGATTCGTATCAGTAAATGCAATGCATTGCCCTGTTCACAACGGAGCACTCACAAGCCTCTTGTAGTGTTTCCTCCAGCACAGGAACTAGGTATTTCTATGTCTAAGCCAGGTGTTACATGAACTAGATACTAAAATTCACTGCTAACTTCCTGAAATACTTTTTTATTTCTGGATGAATGTCATCATTAAAATTCTGGGGCAGATAAAATACTCCTTCCTCCCTTAACCAGATAGATGGTCAAAATCTATTAAAAAAATATTGCACAAATTTGTAATATTTAATTGGAAAACTTAGTCATGCTTCCATGATAAAGAAAAGTTTAAAGATGCTGCCTGAAACCAAAATATATGTGTACATCTTCCCTTATGCAGTAAGAAATGATATGCTGTTTAATAACACACTGAGGTTCTCCACAATTAAAAAACAATGAGCTGATTTAACATTAATCAAGTACCATGTAGCAAAGAAGAATTCGGTGCATTGTTTGTTGCAAAGGTTAATTATCTTTGGGGGTTGTACATTAAGAAAACATGTAAAATATTTATGCAGTTAAATGCAATACAGAACTGAACAGCAGCAACTGTTGTTTATTCTATTTTTTTTAAAAAGAGACATCTTTATATTTCAAAAGCTCCACCTCAGTGAGAGGGACAGATTTTTGGTTGTAACTCAGTGTCCCTCCACAGTGATATAGATGTGCCTCTGTACAGTAGGGAGGGGTGCACTTCTCCCCTGTGAATACACTTGCACACTACATTTGCACAAATTCCAAATATAGAACTTGTCCCTTATGGAAAAGTTTTGATGAGAAGAAAATTATTGAACAAAGGATGAAGAACTTGACCATCTTTCCATGCTCAGACTTTAGCTCTTGGCCATCAAGCAGTCTGTGCTTTTTTTTATTTACAACTAAACATGCTGAATATAAGGAAAATCACAATAGATACTGATAAAAGAAATCAAACTCAATATATGAATGTATCTTTTGAGATAAGGTTGTTCTGGATTATCTCCATCAGGGAACACTATCCAAACAGAAATGGGAACAGCTATCTGTACTTAAAACTGAAATTCACATCAGCAATAATATGACTTCTTTCTTAAGTACATGTCCTGGTCCCATGAGTTTAATATAAAGTAATCAACTGTAGTATCTGTTTTGGCTTTATATAAAAATCACAGTGACTTGCTAAGACATCAGTTAGGTGTTTCATTTATAAGACACCATACATATTTAGCCAGCAGATATTCACTGAGAGCAGAATGTCATTTTTCCAGACACTGAAAGAACTGTATACATGGGGTCAATTTAGAAAAATCCATTCCAATGTCACTTTCTTTCATAGGCTATATAAATAGGTATGAAGGGGGAAAAAAATAATGTAACCACAAAGTAATAACACGACCTGCAGATTACAAGGTAATTAAATGTGAAGCTACCAAGTATGGTGCTCCAGCAATAATTTACCTCGTGGTGTGGGGAGCTGAGATATTGTGATGTTTCCTGCTAATGCAAAATGAATAAGCATTGGGAGCTCCAACCTGTCAGAGCTAAGGAATTAACGGGTTCCCTACCTGTATCTTTCACTTCTTAACACTCATGATGACAATCTAATTTGGGAAGCAGCAATAACCATGTGGTAACTGTCTTTAAAAGGCACTTACCGTGTAATTTTATGGTCAGTGTTTGAAAAGATAGTGTAACTGGCTGAGAGCACTGATTTGAAACACACTGCCTTCATTAGCTGACCATCACCTCAATAGAGACCCGAGCATAATTTACTGACACACTGGTACAGTTGGTTCCTGTCTTGAAGCAGGTGTAAAGGAAATGTGAGGAGCTGTTTGATAATGGATTTAGACAAGCTTTAGGATGTAGTGTTAATTTTTAGGTAAGTAATCCAATCTTCTCCTCTCCTTGCCCTAGGAAAAAAAGGTACTGAAGTGAGCTTTTTTGGAATATGAAGATACACTCCCCTAAAAGGAGAAGCATCAGCAACACAGATACCTAACTCCATTTGGTGAAATATACATTTTGTTTTTCACTTCTGACTTGCATCTGGTCAGGGGCAGAACTGAGAGATGAGTCCAGTCACATTTAAATGAAGATGGAGGTGATGGCACTGATTTGCTGTGATGTACTCCTAACTCGAACAGATTTCATTGATTAACTGACAATTTAAATAAACATCAGTATAGACAGATGGCATTTAAATAGGACGTGGGGTTTTTTTAACTTAAAAATGTAGAGTCTTTTTTTTTTCAGTTGTAAATTGCTGATATGATGTGTTTGCTCAGGCTACAGTACTTGAAGTCATTGCTTTATGACAACAAAATGTAAGCAGAAATGTAGCAATGTTATTTTTATATCCTGATCCAAGAACAAACAGCCAGTGGAAGTGTTTTTAACTCTCACCATATTCAATGAGACTTAAATGAGTTTTAAGTGCTCTGCTGGCTGCAGGTGTTTTCTGTAACTGGGGCAATGGATATTTTTAGCCTTTTCATTGTTTATGTCTTTGTCAGCATGTCCCTGAGAACAGATGAGAGCCTTCAGTCCAGAGCTTCCCTCTCTGCCATTCGAAGGATACATTTAAGGTAATGCTCACAAGATCCTCCCCAGAGGTGTAGTGGAGCCTCTGTACATTGCAATTATTAATCTTCCACAGCTGATGATTTCTGCTCTTTCGGCCCTGCCCTAGCTCTGAACTACCACTCAGCTGGGCTGGTGGAGGCTGAGTGCCTTTCCTTAAACCTTGCTGCTGTAAATGTCAGGAAGGTGTAAACCCAGACTAGTTACTCGAAAAATCTTACATTAAAACTCAAAATCACTGTGACATGGGTGTATCAAAAGATCTTAATGTGAATGAGACTACTTATATGAGTCAAATCAGGCAGTTTACGTGTTGAAAAGTGTATTGTTAAACTATTTGTTGTTAAACTATATAAACACTGGCCTTTCCACTCCTATCAATTCAAGGCTATCTGGGCACGAGTGTGCATGAGTTCCACTTTATGTGAAACACAAGATAGAGAATTCAGATACTCATTTAACTGTGTGCAAAATACACAGAAGCACTGAAAACCTCAAAATACTGAGTGAATTGTTATAGTCTAAGTTCCCTTAAATTGAAAACAAAGTGAACAATACTGCAAGAAAAATCCAGTATTACAAGAGGCACTAAACTGTTCCTCTGTGCCTTATGACATAAATTTGACACTTACTTCAATAAATACTTACTTTAATACAATTTTATAGTGATTTTCATAATTTAAAAAACTTTCTTTTGTATTGCTGCTAGAAAAATCCAGAAGCTAATCAGTTGTGTCTCTTTAATGTGCTAAAGACCCCTATCTACTAACGGCAAGGTGGAAGAACAGGAAGATAGAGAATGTGAAACTCAGTATTGCATCTCCCTGCTGGCTTCTGTTTGAGGCCAGGTATTGAAAGAAAAAAATACTGTTTTCTCCTGAAATGGGAAATCTTTTGGTTTACTTCTGATTTACAGCTTAGGGCCAGAGATGAGCTCTGGAGCAAACTCCCTGACTAAGGGCGTTTCACAGATGAGCCTGGGAAGCTGGCTCCAGAATATTGATCCCAGCAAGGAGCACTAGGCAGATCTACTTGCTTCATTTCATTAGACTTTTGGGTAAGTGAATTTGGTCCACTGAAAAAGGGAGGATAATGTGATGGCAGGGAAAGAAATACTCATTTTCTCCCCAGTAATACCAGATCTCAACATAATGTCAGGAACATAATGTCAGTGTTCAGAAAGGACAAGAGAGGACTGCAATGGTTAAAGGTAAGAGAGAAGCTCTCTTGGGTAGGGTGAACTGGACAATTTCTCTGTTGCAGGTTTGCTTGGTGGGCTGAAATTTCTATCTCTATTTTCTTTTCCTTAACCACCAATCCTCAAATAAAGCTATCAGGCACTGGGCAGCATGCCAAAGGCCTGGTTCCTCTCTCTGTGAGGTCAACAGAAAATGCTTCCTCAACACAAACAAGGGCAGGTCCGGCCTTCCAAAGGCAGCCTGCTCCCTGCAGCTGGCATTGCAAACAGCTCCCTGCAGAGCTAATCCCCTCTCAGAGCTGTGCGTGCCACTCCAAGGCAATGCTACCTTCCACGGCTCCCTTCCTCCTCATTTCTGTTTTGAAAAATGACAATGAATGCACACGGAGCTTCAATTACAAAAGATTATGGTCTTCAATTTAGTGTGTGCTGTAAAGTTGTATTAAACGATCAAATGCTAATGAGGAGAAAGGCTCTTCTAGAGAAATAAGGAATTAGCATAAATTAATAGAGTTCCATATGTGCAAGTTTTACGGGGTAACAAAGTATCTCATCACAAAAGTATAAATATTTAATTTAATTCTTGCTGGGGCCAGTACACAGCATTACAGTCAGCACAGAAATATGGATTAATGTGTGGGTGGGAGTAAAGCTCTACCCACTTTAGGTTCACAGAGAGGTCACTGTGGTGGCTCCACTGTTCTTTTTTTTTTTTTGTCTTCCAGCTCAACATGATTTGAAACCAGGTCCAAATGGCAAAGCAATATATGCATGACCTCATCTGCAGTCTGGGGAGTCTTCCTATTGGCTTCACCTAGTCTGCTACCAAGTTCCTCAACTCTGTCCAAGAGTGTATTTGCTTGTCAGCACAGGATCTTCCTGCTCTTATGGCAGAGAGACTTCAGAGGCATTTTGGTGATGCTTCTACAGCATCTTCCCTAACCATGTGGAAAAGAGCTTCTGCAGGTATAAATTGAGTTGAATTTTTAATTTACATTCAGCCTTACAGTGTATTTCACATTAATGTTGTGAATCACTTGGTATAATTAAGATTAATTGTACTGAGGTAAAAAGCAAGCTCAGTCCTATAGGTTAGTTTCCTGAACAGCTGTGGCACTGATGAGCATGTTCTGCTTCAAACAGTGTTCTGCACACAAGGGGAAGAGTCTTTGCACCACTGTAATAAACATATGGCACTCTTGGGCTGGCTTTTTCTTGTATGACCCAGTCTGTGGGACTCAGGAGAAAGCAGATACCAATATTACTGTACTTCTCACGTTCTGGTGTGAGAAGCAGTTGTCTTCAAGGGTGCACACATGTTCACATATGCATGGTGTGTGTTTAGTGTATTTGCTTTCTCTCCTGTAACTGTGTACATATGTCAGTGTGTGAAGGAGTAAACTCATTTTTATCTCTAAATAAGTACAGCTGTTGATTACTCTGTTGTTCAATAATTAGAAGAAACTGTAATTCTAATCTGAAATTGTACATGTGGATACCTGTATGCTTAACAGTCCATAATTGTGGTTTTAAGAGGATTTTCATTTTATTATTGTCTTACATTTTTGCAGAAGAAATATGCAGTAAACTGTTTAAATCCATGACAACAGAGAAATATGTTACCTTCCAACTCCTTCTGGTCGTTATGGACTTTTAACAGACTTCTTCCTGTATGTAGTGCTTCAGGGCAACTGTTCCATTTTCAATTCACCTTCTCATTAATGTGATAAACAGCCCCTTGCAAACAAGGGAAAACCCTGTAAAAACACAAGAAGAGAACAATGCCTAAAAAGTCCATTAGAAAGGAGCTGAAACATCAGAATGTTTCTTCTGATTGCATGAGTACCCAGAAGACTGCAGCCATAGTCATATCTTTCCCATTGGTCCCTACTCCATCACATTCTTTGGCAGGTAATGGAAAAAACATTTTCACCAGTTACCACATGTAGAATTATCCTTCTCTTAGCTGAAATTTGCAAAAGGTGTTTGCTATGTGGAAAAGCAAGTTCTATGTGAAGGCACTGGGTTTGGTAGGTGGAGCCTTGGGATCATTTCTTTAGCTCCAGCAGGGATTTCTCCTTTTGACCTTGGCCAATTCTTTTCATGATCCCTGTCTCTGTTCACCATCAGGAAAGCTTTTTCTATTCCTTTTCTCCACTGGTCATCTTTTCTATTTAGACTGTCATTTCCCTGAGACATGAACTACTACTCACGCTGGATTTTCTCTGCACATAGCTCAGTGGACCCCAGACTTTTCTATTAAAATAGAAATAACTCTGATAGCCAATGGTTACTATAATAATTCTGGAAGGAGTATGTGCTGTGGTACTCCAAGGCAGGAATCCCATCAGAGTAAAGGTCTAGCAGGAAGAAAAGGCAATTGCTTGCAGAGCACAGAGCTGCTGTTGTATAACTGGGAGATATAGATCTAAAAATCACACTCCAAACTTTCTGCTCTGGTGCATATTACATCAAGGATAGTTGTTTTTCAGTGATCTTAGGGAGCAGAATTGATATTTCTGGTAGTAACACAAAGAACAAAACTTCTGCCTCATGATATTTTGATTGATCTGAGCTGCTCTACTTCGCTTCAAAGGAAGGACTGGTTTTGAATTACCAGAAGAGAAACCAGGTTTGAGATTAATGCCAATTGGACCACGTGTATCTGGTGGCTATTTGGTGGTTTCCTGCTTCGATTTGGGCTTTTTGAACTGGCCCTTGACTGGGAAGGTCAGTGATAGCACAGTGATTTCCTCACAGCTTGAATGCACATAGGTGTATTCACATTTCCCTTTCACCATTCAAGATGAACCTTGTTGCCAACAGCCTGGGCATGCTTTGTGTCTTTGCTTTGCATCAGCTGAAATGGTTTCAAATTAGTCACTTTTGAGAATCATTATGTCAAGAGATCTGTCTTGATTGCTGAGCCTCTGTGGGCATAGAAAATGTCAGTCCTGTTCAGAGCACGCTCCTGACACTGGGTGACTTTCTGCCAGGTTACATGTTTGACAGCTGTTCTGGGGTGTGTGTTCCCAGCCACTGGCCTGACAACCATCACGAAGCCAATTACAGTCACAGGCAATTAATGTTCCCCTCCTTAGGTTCTCAGGGAAATGATAGCATAATGCAGAGGATCAGCATGAAATCTGTGACCTTTGGAAATAGAAGCTTGAGACAGGAGCTGGGCTTGTGTCTACATCGACTGTGTCCAATTAAGCTCTTAAGGCATGGCAAGGCAGATGGAAAATTACATGTTTCATAAAAGCAACGTGAACAATTTTTTCCTTTTGCTTCCAAACACAATAGCTTTTAGCTGACCTGAAAATACCAGCTTTTCCCCCTGCTCTCCCTGCATCAGTTACTCAAATCTCATGGTTAGTATCCTCTAGCAAAGCTGTAATTTTATACAGATTTTCTGAATTGCTGTTGCACACAGGCCTGAATCCATCCTGTTTCTTCTGTTCTGAGCCGTGTGCAGGCAAAACTACAGGGCCAGCTCCTCCTGTAATGTAAACCAAAGTAATACCACTGAAATGAAAAGAGGTATGTTTATCTGCATCCTTTGAGCTCCTTCCCCAACAGATTTCAGTCTAACAAATAAAAAGAAGATCCTTTCTGGGGTGACATGACCAATTAACATGTATACAGCTATCCCAGGGGTGTTTTTTTGTTTCTGTGTGCTCTGGAGAGAGACTTGCAAACAAGCAATGAGAAATTTCAGTTCAATTACTGGGTGACATAACTTAGATATTTCTTTTCCTTTCTTTCCTGGCTGCACAAAAGTCAGGGATATTGTTCTAATTCGAGCTAAAGTACAGGCATCTCTTTCTGTCCTGGTCACAGCAGAAGAGGGTTTTCCTTTTTTTCCTCTGTGTGTGTATGTGAATGGCCCATTTCTGGCGTTTAACACCTGCCAGATGAAAGGAACAGCATCTGTGTGCAGAGGTACTGTTTACCACATTGAAAGCCAACAAAGAGTGTTTTGTGCAAATAGTTTGGAATTTAGGGAATTTACAGCAAGGAAATTGTGTGACAGCAACACCTAGAGTTCAACTGTTTCATATGCTTTACTCCAGATACAAAGAATTTGTTCATCTGCTTTTAGAAAAGCAGGAAGTTGCCATGATGCAAACTTGGGTTTTAGGACAGAACATTGTCAGGGTAATTGGTTTGATATCATGTTGTCTGGGTAAAGGAGCCTTGAGCCTGGCTTGCCCAGCTGGTAGATTTTTTCCACCACATCTCACAATAAAATATTAAAACTGAGAAAGAAGAAATTTTAACATATTTTCTACATTTCTTGACTTTCAGTTCAGCTCATAATTCTGAAGAATTGTGTCATTAATTTGCAGAGTTGGTCTGTAGGTTTCTTTTGGTTTAGTGTTTGCCATTGGAAATATTGGTCTGGTCAAGTCTGTTGCTGAATTAATCTCTGGATTATCAGAATATGAAGTCTCGGGATGAGATGTGCAGAGTAGATAGTTCTGAATAGTTATCCTTTGCATTACTGTCTTCTCAGGAATGTCATTTTGGTATGCTTTACAGGGACCAACATCAGAAGTATCTAGTCCTCATCTGAATGAACTCCATTCTCCCAAACAAGGAAATCTGAAAATATGATTCTATTATTCAATATCCATCACACAAACCAAACATAAATATTCACATTGGAATCAGGATGAAGATACTGAATACTAACACCACCAGCTGTATTTCTTTCATAGATGTGTGTGCATGTGCCTAAGAAAGAAAGTCTTGGAAAAGAAGACAAAGTAAGTATTTGTGTCAAAATAGATCATCTTACCTTTTTAAACATGAACATGTATTTCCAGGGGAAAGTTCTGAGGTTTCATTGCCCAGGGTTCCCAAAAGTTTTTGTCGTGAAATGTAATGCTTTGCCTGCCTGGTGCAGGAGGTTTGTAGTACTCCAGGCCTCTGTGTGAGTTCTTTAGGACCAGCCTGCTTAAGCCAAGCACGAAGCTGCTTCTACTGCAGCCTCATGCTGAAATATTATTCCTCTTTAATAATAAAAGTAATTCCATGAGAAGGAGCCTGTACTGTAAGAAAGGGGTGTACAAATGCAATGCATATGGAGACTCACTGCATAGTGATGAATGCCACAGAAGTGACCATGAAGGTTTTGTATACATACCACAAAGGAAAATAACCAGCACTCTCTGCACTGAGGAAAGGAGAAATCAACAACATACATTTTCCCAAATTCAGGATACAGTGAGCCATTTTCACTTAAAACCAAGCTCATCCTAAGGTGGAAAGACAATTTCTTATTGATGTTAACCAAGAACAGAAGTGTGTAGGGAAGAGGAGTTTATTTTTTTGTGTGTCTTTAATATTAGTGTCAGTAAGGTTGCAGAGATTTAGAGCATGGATATTCCCACTGGTGACTTCTTGGTGCCTTTGGGCCACAGATGTTTGGTCCTGGTGTTGATGTCCAATATGTCCAGCTATTGAGGCAGATGGTGAACAGAAAAATATTTCTGAACTTTCAGAAATATTCCACCCTGGAGCCCAGCAAGGGAGATAGCTGAAATTGGAAAATAATGTAATAGAATATTTTATTTTTCACAAAAGACTTTAAGGCTGGGAAGACTGCCATTTCTGAAAGGGCAGTTTGGCTGACTTCCCCATACTCTTCACAGCTTTACAGTGACCCTCCATTTGCACCCCTTTCCACTTTTAGACTGAAACAGAGGTTTGTACTTCATTCTACACACATATAAACACACACTCGGAAGGCAACAGGAAATGATACTGTATTTGCAGACTCATAACAACAAATAAAGTCAAACTTCAGCATAGTCTTTCTGCAGCAAAGGGCAGAAATAACTTTTTGTACTGTGTAAAACATACTGAAATGTCTGGTCTTGGTGAAGATGTGTTTATTCAGCCATTGGTCTTTTCATCCTCTCCAACAGCAGAGAAGAAAGACAAAGGAAGAACAGTAAGAGCCTTGATTGATTAGAAGACTTGAAAAATTGATTAAGTTCATGCAACTACATGGAAATCAACAGGAAGGTTCACATTGATATGACCCTTGTTTCTGTGGGATACTAGTAGACTAAATATTAAACTCGTGCCTGACAATTTTTTTCTAGGGCACAAATAATGGCAATTCAATACATTAACTTATTTCATAAACAACAGCTTTTTTGGAAGGATTAAGCTTTTTCTTTGAGTTGGGGGAAGCTGCACTTTTTTTTTATTTTTCACTGGGAGAAACTGAATTGCTTGCAGGCATTTTCCATAAAAATAACTTCTCCATTTTCACTGTTATAAATACACTTTGAAGCAAATTCTTTCCTGAAAGAAGAGGCCAGGTCTTTGTCTTCTCAGGAGTGAATAATGGAGAATGAGTCGTTGTTACTATAATTTCTACCTGTTTCAGATTCATGAGATTCTGTAGTCAGGCAGGATGAAAAGAGAGCTCCAAGCAAAACACCTCGTGATAAACAGACTTGATACACTTGGCAGGGGCATTTGCTGAGCTCCATCCAGGGATACTGCTAAGGGGGAGGTTGAGGATAAGTAGCATCAATTAACTAAGTTGATGTGCAAAATATATTTACAGGTTCTGCTTCCAAGACAAGTCATGGATGAGCATTCTAGCTCATTTCTATGGTTTGTATTCTCTGAGTTCATTTTGGGCTTAGTTTTAATGCTGAATTTTGGGTCAATTCTCCAGAATAGTTTAATACATTCCAATATAGCAAAATTCCGCAGCATAATGAATGGTAACTAAAATGCTGTTTGCAACAGAAAGAGTTTACAATGAGGAAATGAGGAAAATATGTAATTTTATTGAAGTAGTTTAAGATGCACTCCAATAAAAATACCTTCTTGTTTTCAGAAGTCTATGAAACACTCTGCTCTGAACAGATGTTTGAATATTTTTCTCTCTGGAGTGTTGATTTGTTAATATTCTCTGCAGAGTAAATTGATTTCTCTGAGACTGAATCATTGCCTGAGGGCACAGCATGAGTCACACAACTGGCTTTGGGTGGTGGTTTGTAAAGTAGAAGACAACAGAATAAGAAAGCATGGTCAGTCCTCTGATCCTTTTGTGGATCAAATAGCTGAGAGAACTGGCTGTCAGTGCAGTAACTAGAGATTGTGTCAATCATATTTTTCCTATCAGTATGACTACCATGGCTATAGTAACCTCTTATATGTAGTACTGAAATTCTCCTCCCAATAATTCAGTGCAGTGTGGAAATATCAGAATCTCTCCTTAATTAAAATGATGAAGAAAGGATAGCCTATTTGTACCTGTGAAGGTGTCACTGATGTGAAAGGTGCTGTTTAAATAGAAGATACAATTTATAAAATTCCCAATTTATGTTCAAGGTTCCAGCAGGCCAAACTGATTTGCAGTTTAATTGCAATGAAAATTAGCTATTTGTGCTACTTATTGTAACAGACATAATGCTTTGCATTAAAGGATATTCACATTCCAGTACAGAGGGATTTACATATGTATGGAAACTTCCAATAAGTTAATATGCAATTGTAGAAATCCCTCTGCATAGGGTTGTGACTATACTATGAGCTTTCACCATCTGGTCTGTCCTCTAATGATGAATCCAGCATCATAACATTCACAATCCACTTCTTTAAAAAGTAAGGTACGAGTCACAGGTCTAACAACTCTTTGTTGTGGAGAAACTTGCCTCTGCTTTGTTTACTGAGAGAAAGATATCCTGATCAGCACTGACCTATTATTTTTCCCTGTTGATGTGATCACAGAAGGCTAAAGAACTGATGAGACAACGGAAATTTCCAAATTTAAGCTGTGTCCCTCAAAAATAGAGTATGAATATTCACCAAGCTGTGTGCTTAAGAGTGTTACGAGCAGTGTCTGTTGATGATGTGTATTTTGTTCCGATGTTGTCAGCCTCATTTCCTCACAGAATTATAGAAACAGATCTGTTTCATTGTGATTCTGATGATAATATAAGTTTAATGGCCAATGTGAAATGGGAAGAAAGAGGAGATTTGTTCAGGTTCTGAAACCTTATAGCCTAATATTACTACCTGATGCCATGCAAGAAGCAAGGAAGTAAGTGGCATCGTTAAAGTGCCTGCAACTCTAACATATAGTGACAGAAATGCTTAAATATGTATGCACGCGTCAGAAAGAACTCATTTCATTTTTACCTCTTGCTCGGGTTTTTATCAAGGGTGGCAAAATTGTCAGGAAGGAACAATAGTGAAAAATAGAGCTGAAGCAGCCGCAGATGTTTGTACAGCTCTCCCAGAGGTACAGCCTTTTTTGCTTCTCCACAGTGAGACAGCGCTGCACTGAGGTGTGATTGCTTGGAGATGGAAGTATATTTTTAATGTGTTCATAGCTGTCTGGAGGCTGTTATCTGTCATGCTGACAGAGACAGAGCACTCTACCAAAGCTGCAGTGAGCACCTTTCGAAGCACATCAGTCCTGTCCTACATAGTAATGTGGCGTTTACAATAAGTCTGGTGCTGTTCCTCTCCATCTTGCAATAGGCTGAAGAAATTTGGAGAGGAGAAATGGAGAGTAGGTGGCTATGATTTGCTTTAAACATCCTGTTTGCTGGATCCACCATGGATCCACACCGACTGTTGCTGAAACCAAGATCAGAGCTGTATGTGCTCAGGAGCATGATGTCAGGCTGGAGCAGTGGGGGCAGAAGAGGTAGGAGGCATATTGCAGACAACAAAGGTGCTATTTCTCCTTTTTAAACTTCCTTTCTTTGCTCCATCTGTTCATCTTCAGAATCCAGAGGAAGCAAATGTTGCCCAGCCCTATCCTCTGTAGGCACGTAGTAATCGATTCCCAGACACTTCAACCAGGACTGCGGGAGAGCAAAAGCAATTGGATGACGAGTAAAGCTGCTCAGGTGAGTAAGAGCTATGCACCCAAGTATGCCCATTACTCCTCTTAATTTCTTCCTCACTGACTGCTGGATATGGAGACCATCCTGCCAGTTTCCTAGCTCAGAAATTAAATAGTGAAGCTAAAAATTTTCTGAGAGCGCTAAGGGATTTAAATGCACCCTTTCCATTAATTTTAATGGACGATACATCTGAATTACCTGCTGTGCTTGGGAAAGTCTCAGCCTGAGGTTTTATTTATTATTTATTGAATATTCCCTGAGTAAACAGAACTTATTAGTACCAAGATAATCTGGCAAGAAGACCTGCAATTATACTGCATCGCTCATTCTTTTTTATTATCGTTTGTGTTACTGTAGCACCTTGAGCCCCACAACAGAGATGAAGGTCTCTTCATTTCAGCTTCTGTTTGAAGGCACATTAGGAGCCAAACCCCATCCTAAGAACTTCTGATTTAAATGGGTAAGGTAAAACAAACTGTGAGAGAAGCAAGTGTGGAGAGAAAAAGCTTGTTGCCCAAGGTCATGTGAAGCAGACCTAAACTGCAGATATCTTGAGCTCTTTGGCCAGTTAGACCCCCACTGCTCCTCTTCTTCCACAAATAGCACAGTACACTATGCTAATTCCTGCTCTCTGATACTTATCTGATGGTTTTCACCAGTTCTTTTCCTTTTTGTCTTCTTAGAAGAATCGTTTCCAACCTAACAGTTTCATTTTGATAGGCCTAACATTACAGGGAAGAAATATTTATATGTTCCCAATACAAAAGTCCCATGTTATTGGATTTCCTTAACTGGACCTGAGGAAACACAGTGCAGCCTGATGTTTTTATAAACCATAAATCTTCAGCAACCTCTGAAAACAACCAAACAAAGAATGAAAGCCCAAAATACAGCATATCAAATAAGAAAATTACATACAATTTGGATCTAGTTAGAGATATAATTGCTTCGTTGTCACTCATGATGCTGATGTGATGAGACCAGGAGTCATCTCTTCCTCATAAAATTGTGGTCGTTCTTACAGCATCCCTGTACAAACAATATTGTCCTCAATCAGGCAACGAAACTCTTGGGGGAGAGACCATTAACTGAGGCAGGAGGAATTGTTCCCTATGTTCTCTTATGGGGCAGTCAGCAAAGAAAAATAGTCATTCCTGAGGCTCTTTCCCACCGGTTCCTACCAAGAGAGTCTTAACCTCTTTACAGCTATGTGGATATATGCTGTACGTCAAGGTTTACTGCACCTCTGGCGCTCTGTGCAGAATATGTGCCCTGCTACATTGTTGGCCTCTTTTTACAAATAGAGTCCTGCTGAGAATGGGTAAGTTTGTCCTGTNAGAATTATAGAAACAGATCTGTTTCATTGTGATTCTGATGATAATATAAGTTTAATGGCCAATGTGAAATGGGAAGAAAGAGGAGATTTGTTCAGGTTCTGAAACCTTATAGCCTAATATTACTACCTGATGCCATGCAAGAAGCAAGGAAGTAAGTGGCATCGTTAAAGTGCCTGCAACTCTAACATATAGTGACAGAAATGCTTAAATATGTATGCACGCGTCAGAAAGAACTCATTTCATTTTTACCTCTTGCTCGGGTTTTTATCAAGGGTGGCAAAATTGTCAGGAAGGAACAATAGTGAAAAATAGAGCTGAAGCAGCCGCAGATGTTTGTACAGCTCTCCCAGAGGTACAGCCTTTTTTGCTTCTCCACAGTGAGACAGCGCTGCACTGAGGTGTGATTGCTTGGAGATGGAAGTATATTTTTAATGTGTTCATAGCTGTCTGGAGGCTGTTATCTGTCATGCTGACAGAGACAGAGCACTCTACCAAAGCTGCAGTGAGCACCTTTCGAAGCACATCAGTCCTGTCCTACATAGTAATGTGGCGTTTACAATAAGTCTGGTGCTGTTCCTCTCCATCTTGCAATAGGCTGAAGAAATTTGGAGAGGAGAAATGGAGAGTAGGTGGCTATGATTTGCTTTAAACATCCTGTTTGCTGGATCCACCATGGATCCACACCGACTGTTGCTGAAACCAAGATCAGAGCTGTATGTGCTCAGGAGCATGATGTCAGGCTGGAGCAGTGGGGGCAGAAGAGGTAGGAGGCATATTGCAGACAACAAAGGTGCTATTTCTCCTTTTTAAACTTCCTTTCTTTGCTCCATCTGTTCATCTTCAGAATCCAGAGGAAGCAAATGTTGCCCAGCCCTATCCTCTGTAGGCACGTAGTAATCGATTCCCAGACACTTCAACCAGGACTGCGGGAGAGCAAAAGCAATTGGATGACGAGTAAAGCTGCTCAGGTGAGTAAGAGCTATGCACCCAAGTATGCCCATTACTCCTCTTAATTTCTTCCTCACTGACTGCTGGATATGGAGACCATCCTGCCAGTTTCCTAGCTCAGAAATTAAATAGTGAAGCTAAAAATTTTCTGAGAGCGCTAAGGGATTTAAATGCACCCTTTCCATTAATTTTAATGGACGATACATCTGAATTACCTGCTGTGCTTGGGAAAGTCTCAGCCTGAGGTTTTATTTATTATTTATTGAATATTCCCTGAGTAAACAGAACTTATTAGTACCAAGATAATCTGGCAAGAAGACCTGCAATTATACTGCATCGCTCATTCTTTTTTATTATCGTTTGTGTTACTGTAGCACCTTGAGCCCCACAACAGAGATGAAGGTCTCTTCATTTCAGCTTCTGTTTGAAGGCACATTAGGAGCCAAACCCCATCCTAAGAACTTCTGATTTAAATGGGTAAGGTAAAACAAACTGTGAGAGAAGCAAGTGTGGAGAGAAAAAGCTTGTTGCCCAAGGTCATGTGAAGCAGACCTAAACTGCAGATATCTTGAGCTCTTTGGCCAGTTAGACCCCCACTGCTCCTCTTCTTCCACAAATAGCACAGTACACTATGCTAATTCCTGCTCTCTGATACTTATCTGATGGTTTTCACCAGTTCTTTTCCTTTTTGTCTTCTTAGAAGAATCGTTTCCAACCTAACAGTTTCATTTTGATAGGCCTAACATTACAGGGAAGAAATATTTATATGTTCCCAATACAAAAGTCCCATGTTATTGGATTTCCTTAACTGGACCTGAGGAAACACAGTGCAGCCTGATGTTTTTATAAACCATAAATCTTCAGCAACCTCTGAAAACAACCAAACAAAGAATGAAAGCCCAAAATACAGCATATCAAATAAGAAAATTACATACAATTTGGATCTAGTTAGAGATATAATTGCTTCGTTGTCACTCATGATGCTGATGTGATGAGACCAGGAGTCATCTCTTCCTCATAAAATTGTGGTCGTTCTTACAGCATCCCTGTACAAACAATATTGTCCTCAATCAGGCAACGAAACTCTTGGGGGAGAGACCATTAACTGAGGCAGGAGGAATTGTTCCCTATGTTCTCTTATGGGGCAGTCAGCAAAGAAAAATAGTCATTCCTGAGGCTCTTTCCCACCGGTTCCTACCAAGAGAGTCTTAACCTCTTTACAGCTATGTGGATATATGCTGTACGTCAAGGTTTACTGCACCTCTGGCGCTCTGTGCAGAATATGTGCCCTGCTACATTGTTGGCCTCTTTTTACAAATAGAGTCCTGCTGAGAATGGGTAAGTTTGTCCTGTCTTATCTCACCTCCCAAAGTGCTGTTGGACATGGGCTGCATTCCCTTCCCACATAGCGGAGCGACATGGTGATTTGTCACATCCCCCTGACACAGAGGAGATCACGGGCTGGGAACATCTGTAAGCACAACTTGTGTAAGGAGCAGAGCCAAAAAGCAGGCTCTGTGCATCTAAGCATGAAGGAACTTTTTTTCCTCATTTACTTGTATTTATTCCTTCTTCTTCACTCAACAGTGGAAATTTGACTGTATTCGTGCTGTGATGTGCTTCAGTAGGATGGTTATTTAGCTGCTGAACTGTCAATTGAATAATGTTGCCACATGGGTCAGGAGTCTTATGCACCTCTAATGTAAAAATGAGTGCTCTCTTCTGTATAACACTCCTGTATAAATAGAGGTTGCACATGGGCTTTTGCCTACTCGCTAGATAATGTACCCCAGGAAACGGAGATAGTGTGACACTAGTAAGACAATTTTCTATGAGCTCTGTCCAAACCCTTTTTATGTTCACAAAGAAAATCTGTACTCAGGACAAGCTGTGTATTCCCTTTTGGACTTCAACACAGTGGCCTTTAACCTGTCCTTTTGCTAAAGAGTTGAATGTTGATAAGAAAGGACATGCTCAAAGTCCTCCTCTCATCAGGAGTTGTGCTTTCTGATTTTATCCATTAAGAACCATAAATAATTGCCTGCTAGAGAGCACAGATGTAGTGCTTTTCACATCCTCGTGCCAGAGACAAGTGCACATCAACACTTCCATTGTTTTGAATTACCTTGTCCGTAGATTTTGGCCAGATGGTTGAACACGTAATTCCTTGCATATCTTGGCTACAAATAGCTTTTTGCATGCATGTGTGCTAATATAAGATGCATTCTTACTTTCTTTTAACTTTAAGACAGGAGGATGATATAGAAAAGGTCTGCTTATATATCAGTGTAGAGTTGTACGGACTGAGGAGTTAGGTAGAAAAGCTGGAAGAGACATCAGGAGGAAAAACATTGCTGAAGAAAAATAGGCAAAGGTCCAGGCTCAAGAGGCAAAGGCTCAGGCTCATCTGCCCCTTGGCAATGCAGAGCATAACCCTGCTGAGACATTTCTGAAGCCCCATTTGTTTTTAGCAGAGGGCTGGGTGCATTTCAACTGACCTCTAATGTTTCTACCTTACAAGATACACAAGAGCAGAGGGTGCTATTACCTTTCCTGAAGAAATCACAGATAATAATGTATTTCCAAATATCAGTCACTGAGATCTCAGTAAAGTCATTCTTGCCCAGGTCTCCACCCCATTTTCTATCATATAGTTATTCCTTGAATTGAACAATTAATAAATAATGGTCAGATCTGGACTGATCTCATAATACTCTGTAAACTTTTAAAGACTATTTCAATATATATTCCAACAGACTCATTTAAGAGAAGGTTTAGTCCTGCACAGAGACAGCCCTTTTATCTGAGCAGAGACTCATCAGCAGGCAATTAATGGCAAGAAGGAAAATGACAGCAACTGAAACAGGTAACAATGGATCGAGTCAACTAAAGTCTTTTGCAGGACAGCTCCTGGATGAAATGACAATCTGTTCCCTACAGACAGTAGAAATTTGGCAGAGCTATAAGCATTTAAAAGCCTTTCTGTACCTTCCTTTGATCTGCCAGAGGAGACATGCAGAAACTGTTCAGAACAAATGCTTTCTGAAAGGGAGAAGTCCATGAGATACTTAAATACTCATAACTGTTATTCTGCTTTATCCTACAATGGCACAGCAATAGCAGAGATAACACTGAAAACCAAAGATGCAGTGCTGGGCTCCCACCCTCCTCTCCAGCTTGCCCTCTAGTCTCTGACTCAGGCAGCCTGGCTTTTAGCCATGCTGCCAATCCCCCTGCTTGGTGACTCCAATGTTGCACAAAAGGATCCCCTAATTCTTGAACTCACAAATATACTCATACTGCTTTCCCCAGCAACTCAGAATAAGTCCCCTTTCCTCCCAGGGGAGACTATCTTCCCCAAGACTGTGGCTGAATCCCACAGCTTGTCTCTTTCAGGTTAGGCTCTGGAGAAGTAATCCTGAGCCAAAGCATCCTGTAAGAACCTCACTCAGATTTGCACAGGGAGAGATGCAAAATAATTACATTAATAAGCTTACTCAACCTCTTCCTTTCTGAAAAATGCCTCAGTAATCATGTAACCATTGGCATGAGGACTTGACATCTTTTTCCTACTGTCAGAGTTTTTGGCTATCCCCAGGAAGCACCCACACCACAGGGATAATCTCTCTCCCTTGCTAAGAGAATGATGTTTGGTGTCATGTCTCTTGTATGCCCTGCAGGAAGCAAGAGCAGGATTTGACTCAGATAAAAGACTCAAATGACCCTTGTAAAAGCAGAAAACCATGCTAGCTTTCAGAGTAACAGGGATGGATAAAGTGCATTTCAATACACCAGGTCCATGTATTTCACTATTTCTCTCTCTGACTCACAAAATCACTTTTCAGGTAGTTGCAGGGCTCTGGTAGAGGGCAGAAATCACAGTGGGGTCATACAAGCTGCCAATTAAAAAACCTCTTTGAACTCCTGGGAGGAAAAACTTGTGGAGGACCTGGGAGGAAAAAGGTGCACACAGGAGTGTGCAAAGTACACAGGAGGCAAAATACTGCATCGTGTGAAATGTTTATTGTGGAGGTTGTGTACAGGGCTATGACCACCCCCATACACTCTATTTTTGAAAATTAACTTGTCCTATTTTGTGTGTGCACGAGTTTGCTGCTTCTGCCTTTTAAATGGAATGGGGAGGTGATTGTGGTTAATCCAAATGTCACATCAAGCCTGAGGAGGCACATTTCAGTTATAAAGGAGCCAAAATAAGTTCTAGGGAGAAAGCCTGGGATTCAGGTGGGAGTGGGACAAGGCTCACTGCTGGGATGGCTGGACCACGGCATAAATTATGAAAGTAATTATTTTTCTCTAACATGCACTAGACCTTCATCTTGTCTATTGTGTCCATTGTTGTTCTCTTAAATTTTTTCCCCTTTATCTAAGGCCCTGCTAAAAGAAATAATCACAATTTTATATGGGAAAACACTGTATGACGGTTCCACTCCAACTGTTATCTTCCAAAATAAATTAGAAAAAAATCCCTCCCTTCTGTCACACAGCAACTTCCAAACTGTTACTAACAGCAGACGAAGTCCATAAATCATTCCTAAATTGCCTATCAAGACACAGTTGGGCTTTTATCTACAAAATAAAGTAGGGCAAATATATAACATCTATAAAGTTTAAGGACGCACTATTTACCATTGGTAATTAAAAACCAAGTGCTCTACAATAGGCACACAATTGCAGTGGACTCCAGGCCGATGTAAATGGGCACAGCTCCATTAGCCACATCAAGGCAAATCACATCAATTTTAGCTGAAGATTTACTCCTTATACATCTTATTTTGCTACCAAAAGACCAGGTGGTGCTTTCCTAACTTGTATTATATAATCCCAAATTGATTTCAGTGGGACTATTTGAGTAGCAAGGTACCACTCAGCTTGAGTAGGGATGGTTGTACTTGGCCTATGATGTGCAATAGATGATTTATTTTTTTTTAAGCCTATAAAACATTTTATTTCCATAGTCTTTTCAAGGACTATAGTGCAAATAGTTACAGCTCTTCACATCTCTTGTCTTTCTCTTATTTTAACAGTAATGACAACAGATGAAAATAGTCCCAATCATGGAATCAGCTGGTGCTATTGGCTTCTTCAGACATTCACAACAATGAAGGGGTTAAGACAATGGGGTGATCCCTGTCCCTTCCTGGGACACATAGCGTGCTAATGTCAGATTGCTGAAGTCACACTACTCTGTCAGCTCTCTCCCTGTCAACCAGGTGGTGAGTGAAAAGTTATTCAAGGATGGTGTTATGTACCCTTCATGAATTATGCATCTTAAACAAACTTACATGATCTGAAGCACTCAAGTAGAAGCCTTTTAGCAAGAAGCAGGCCGCTGGAGAGGTTAGCTACAGATCTCCAATAATAGTTTAAAATAGCTTGCTATAGTATGTCTGTTCTCATTCCCTCCTTGACTCAATGGCCCAGGCTTCATTTCATTTGCTTGCTGCAGCTACAATGGGGCTTCTGAAATCCCTGTGGGAAAAGCCCATCTTAAAACATCTTCAGTGGTTAAAAAGGCTGCTCTTCTTTCTACTGTGGTTTTGTCTTCTGATGGGCTTGGGGAGGTGGGGGAGGTGCTGTTTTGTTTTGGTTGTGTTTTGAAAGAAGGTAAGGGAGAGACAGAAATTCTGCCAAAGTAATAATTTTGGGTTTTGTTTTGATTTTGGCTTTGTTTTTTTTTCCCTTTCATGAAAAAATAATGAATGTTGTTATAATATTTGCTTTCAGTGAAAGGGTATCTTGCTGTGTCTTCATTGCAGCTGCGAGCTGGTTGAGGGAATGTATTAATCACTGTGTCACCTAATCAGCCTGTGACAATATTACCTGGCATTAATTAATTGTTTCCTCTTCAGAATGCATTACTTGGGTGCAAGATATGGCATTTCATTTGTGATCCTCTGATGATGTTAATCTGTTGTGTAGATTGGTGGTCTGCATACTTGTGTTCCATAGACAATAGTGTTTCAGCACCTGAAGCTCCTCAGAGAGAGAGAAAAAAATACCACTTTATTTAATTCAGTTTAACTTCATCACTTCATGCAGTCATGCTAGAAGAAGGCTCCTTTCTCTAGATGCTAAGTTGTGGTCTCATTATGGATACACCACTAAACTTGCACTGGATGGGGCTTTATTCCACTACAAGGCTCCTCAGCCTGATAGAAGGCATTTCAGATAGAGCAAAGGAGGACATTATAGTACAGCTTGTTATAGTCTGACCTTAGGAGTGGCAGTCATTTGGGATTCAGGCTGTGTTGTGGTGTTAATGCTATATCTGGCTTCTGCTTTGATTCTTATGTCTCTCTGTGCAAAGAGCAGCAACACCTCTTAACCAGGGAAACTGCTTACCCAATCTTGTCCTCATCCTATGCAACCACAGGCAATGGGAACTTTGCTAAGTTCTCTGAGGTAGGAGCCAGTCCATATTTGTTAAACCCCGTGGAAACACTGCGGCTGCTGCCTGAGATGCTTTATGGATCCTCCTCAAGTGCTAGTGGTAGATGGTGAGGAACTTGAGAGCAATTTGTAACCTGGCTAACCCAAGTGACCAACTCACCCTGCTCCCCACCAATTCCAAGAGGCCAACTCACCCTTCTCCTGACTAATCCTAGGTAGCCAACTCACCCTGCTCCTGACCAATCCTGGGTAACCAGGTCATCCTGATCCCAACCAATCCCATGTAGCCAACTCACCCTGCTCCTGGCCAATCCTGTGTAGCCAGCTCACCCTGATCCCAACCAATCCCATGTGGTTATCTCACCCTGCCCCCAACCAATCCCAAGTGGCCAACTCACCCTTCTCCCGACCAATCCCAACTCACCCTGCTCCTGACCAATCCCATGTAACCAGCTATTTAAAGGCTGAAGAGGGCTGTAGCTACTTGCTTTTTGCTGTCATGTGTCTCCTCTGGCCTGGCATCTATATCTCTTCCTTTTGTCTTCTGCTCCTGCTTCTTTCCGAGTGATGGAACACGACACACGGCTGGGAGGAGCAAGTTCTAATATAAAAGGTCAGATTTTAATTTTGTTTAATAGTGTTGTGAGTGAAAGTCCTTGGGCTCTATGTGGCTTTCAGCTGTGGGCAGTCAATATTTCTGGAAAGATGGTTTATTGTGGAAGCAACCTGGGGTGGGAAGGGGCTATGAGTGAGGAGAGACTGTAAATTGGGGATATGAGGCTTTGTGTGAACAGCACTGTATCTTCATGGGAATAGTTAATGTTGGTCAGAATAATTCTGTTCTTGCATCAGTACATCTGGGGAGCTGGCATAACCATGTGAAATGGGTTTGCAGACTTCTGAAGTGGCATTGTTTTCATCTTTCCAGGCCTTTGTGATCAAAATCTTTATGGGGTATTTTGAACCAACATGTGGGTTAAAGAAATTCTCTTTCCAGGTAGTGCTCGTACTTTACTTTTTTTTTTTTTTTTTTTCAAAATCACAATGGGAAAATAATCAATTTTCTTTAATGTTTTGGTGTAATGGGGCATTTCCCCATTTCATGGTATGTCAAAGGTGCAGTTTATAAAGGTCTGTCAAAAAAGCAAGAAGAAATAAAAGAAAATCTTTTATGCCTCAGTGCAAGAAGAAATAATTGTTTGGTTAAAGTTTGCAAAACATGCTGCTAAAACTTAGAAAGCATTGGAATTTTTCTATGTCTATTTGTAGGGACTTGGCCTGGTAATGTGCTCTGTACCAGGACTTCAGAGAGAATAAGCAAGGCTCATCAAGTCCTGTAAGATAGGTTTGCATTTGGAAAACCCTGTAACAAATGCTTTTGTGTGAGTTTCTGCCCCCTGTATCTGAGTGGGTGGCTCTACACTGAGGGGCCAGTGAGGTGGAGTGCAGCAGCTAAAGCAAGAGCCTACTGTCTTCTGGCGTGGGTTCTGGTTAGGTGATTTAGTTTCAAAGGATGTTGTTACATCTGGACAACTTTGAGATTCTGGTTTGAAATAAGTTTTGTAAAACAAAATGCACTTTTTTTTATGGCACAAAGTTGCTGGATTGAATCTGTGCTCTTTGCCTTTATCCTCAAGGTGATGTAGTAGTTAAATGATGAAAACTGCATTTAAAAGCTCACACTTCCTATGAGAGTCTCACCTCCTCTTGTCTGTGCACAGGTTACCAGACCTGGTTTTGTCTTTAGACTCTGTGTCATCATATAATTCAAAATAGTTTCACTTTGGGCAAAGATCTATTGGAGTCAAGTTTTTCATTGGTGCCACTCCTTCAAATGTGATGCGGACTGCTCCGTTTGTGGTATAATTAGATTTTTTGATATTATTACTGCAGTTTTGACTGAAGAACATCAGACTCTTTTTATTTACAATGAGTAGCTGCGGATATTCTTTCATTAGCTTAACTGTACATTCAGCCTTTTTACATATGTTTCTGGAATGATAGCTTAATATGGAACTTCAACAGCTTGTGCAAAAGTGAATGACAAAGAGAGAACTTCTGTTACAAGAATCTAGGTGTGTGACTTTCCTCCATATTTCTAAACCAACTCTGAGACAGCCTAATTAGCCAAGCAAGGGTTTAATTGCCAACGTGTGCTCATGAGGAGAATTGGCTTCATTGCGTGCAAAGGTTTTTAAAAAGAAATCAGAAGAACAAAGGAGCTCAGTTTGACTCTGCAAAATCCCTCTTTAATCACTATTTTGATCAGCCTTTTCTCCCTGGAGCTCCCTCAGCACTAGCAAGCCTTGTTCCTGGCACGTGAGCGGGCTCCTTTGGGATGAGCACAGTGATCTGCCGGACGCCTGGCAGAGAAGAGAGAATTCTGGGGCTCTTGCTGCACCAGCTCTGCCCTGTGCTCACCCTACTGCTATTTCTGGATGTTCTCAACCTTGGACAAGGACATTAAATCTATAAAAATCTGTCTAAACCAAAACAGTTTGGTTAATGTGCCTGTAAGTAAACTCAAGATTAATTCTAGAAAAGGATTTTTCAAAATCTGATTTTTCTTAACTGTAGGTGTAGTAAAAGTACAAATTAGAAATTTTGAAAGCAATTACTCCAATTATTTAAGAGTGCCAGTAAATTGGCAATCCTTGCTGCCTTTGAGATCAATCTGCTACCCACATTACTGCATAGCATGCTTACTTAGGGAAGGAAGAGATGAAGAACTGGCAGTGTTAGTCTCTGAGTGTAAATTGGCCTTGATTTCATTCACTGACTTCCCCTCTGTTCCCCCTCTGTTGTTCTGCTATGACATTTTGCCTTGGAAGTCAGTCGTTCATATCTGCTTAGCACTAGGCACTTGTTAAAAGGTTAAAGTAATTTCTCCAGCTGTACTTTGACCAAATTCTATTTGGAGACTCTATGAACCAGGCTGTGGCTAAAGCCTCTGGTAGGAAGTTTGCACCCAGGTGGGAACCTCAGAAGCTGATGGTTTTGCCAAGACTAGAATTTGACCTTTTAACTGAGCATGTCAACATTCATGCTCACTTATCTTGCTCCTTTTCCAGATCCAGTTAAGGTGACATTAGAAAGCCAACCTACAGCTAACTAATCACAGTAAATAAAGGGAAATTCTAATTATATAATGAAATTAAGTCCCAGTCCCTAGTTATCTGGCTAAGCCAATGGAATAACAGATTTGTTCCTCCTGTGTCCATTGGTCATTGCTGACAGCAAGCCTGCAATATTCTTTAGAGTGTTTAATTGGGAATTGTCTTTTGAATAACATTCTAATTTAAAACCAGCTATTTCAGCTTTGTATGGTAAGTAATGTAAACAAACAATTTTTAAGTAATGTCTAATATCCCTGATCTAACTTGGAGGCACTCAGTAAAAGCATTCCAAAATACCTTTTAAAATTAACTTGCTGGACTGCATTAAATCTGTGAAAAGACATTCTTATATAGAATTAGAATAGTTTTAATTGAGCTTACCTTAATTTACTTCGGGGACGAAAATCAAATTATTGCTCTTTTAGTCATGAATAACCATGCATACAAAAAGGTAAATATCATTCAACAAATTCAAATTTACCCTGGTGTCTAGTTTTAATTTGGGTACATTTTCTTTTTTTTGCTATGTAGACATGTTCTACACCAAGGTAAACTTGGAATAAATCAAGTTATTCCAGATTTTCAAGATGCAATAAGATAAATGCCCAGCTTACCTGAGTAAGTGTTGGCTCTTGCAGGGAGCAGGAAGTTGCTCTAGATAACCTTTAAAAATCCTTCCTCCTTCAAATAACTGATGTACACCACTAACTGAGCATGTTGTGCATGTTGTCCTCACTGTCACTTCTTTTCAGAGCTGATCTTTTTATAATGGGGCTCTTTAAATATTTAAATGAGAATACTGCTATATTTTTTTCAAGCTTCCAGATTATTTTTTTAATATAGACATGGTAAACAGATAATTATGGGAGCAAAGTGACATTCTAAAATATTATGATAATAGCTCAGTTTTTAAAGCCCCCAAATTTGTTTTATATATAAGCAAACCTAAACTGTCAGAATAAATCGGGTTCATTATGTATAGGGATAATATTAAGGCCTTTGCTTTGTTTGGCATATACAAGCAAAACTGGGAAAATATATCGATAAGATCTTTAAAATGCTCTGGGGATAGCACAGAGTCCATTTAAATCAATGGGAAAAAAAGTCACAAAATCTGTTTTTTAGAGGTTTTGGATTTACAAGAACCCTTAGGGAAGAATTTTTGGTAGCACTTGTATTGCTGAATTACACAGGCTCTTTATAAATCTCACCCTTTATCTCCAGTAAAGTCTCACAACTGCAGTCTGCTGCGTTTGATTTACTCAGACTGGCAGGGTTTTATGTGGCTTTTTCAGACACATTTACTAGGAGAGGGGCTGAGCCCTCCCTTTCATTTCACATGGTCTCCTGCAAGGTGATGACTTTTAGCTGCTGTTTCTCACCCAGACTGTCTTCATATCCTCTGTCTAAAAGCTTTATGCCTCTTCAAAGTAACACCTGCTTACCTTTACCAGCCAGTGAACTGATTCTGATTACTTGGGGTAGAACCTGGTTCCCATTCACACTAACACAGATGTCCTCTGGTGTCAGCCCAGGCCAACTTTCATCTGTACAGAGACCCTACACTGCCTTCAAACTTGCTAGTTAGATGTGAAATTATTTTGATTACAAAGCTGAACAAAGTCATTAATGTTTCACTGAAACACTTCATATGATCTTGAGAAAAATAACTAGATTGACCTCCAGGTCTTTTAATCCTGTCTGCAGAATGCTTTGAGTTCAAGTGTCAGATATTGGTTAGAATAAAAAAGAATAAGGAAAAATAAAGCACAAAAAGAGCAAGGAAATACTTTGTTTTAAAATGATAGATGGTATTATTTATCTCTCTGCTCTTGTGATTTGCAGCTGGCTGCAATAATCAGCTTGGGACCATGCAAGTGTTTGCTGGGAATGCACAGCACTCAAAGTAAGCAGAACAAACTTTCTATTGTAACCTTTTGTCCCGTCCTGTAACTAGGACAATTTCTATTTTGTGGCCTTTGACAAATGATCTGTCTAAAACACTACATGGAACAACTATCCAAGAAACTAGAGAGTACATAACTTCATTCACTCCACTGAAAATTACCCTTGTGGACATCCTCAGAGGAACTAGCTTGTTTTGAACCAAGTCTTTCCCAGTCTCCCTGTAGAAATATTGCTAAATGGTGGCTGACCTAACTGAAATAGGACACCTGATTTTTACCAGATGAGAAATTTTCAGGTTAAGGAGAAATCTGTACTTGTAATAGTCTTCCCAACAGGCTTCATTTATTCTTGTCAGGGGCATACAGCACCCATTTTTAGATGCATTGAGCTGATTGTCTACTTTTTAATTGCATCAGTAATATTTTATATGTGCTGAAGTGGTATTAAAATTTAAATTATTTCAGCAAGCTAATAATTTATTTTCTACATGGCAGACAGACAGTCTCTCATACTTAAGAGTAGATGAGATAGTGTATTGGAAGTACTTTAAGACTAAAGCACCTTCTACAGTCCAGGAGGGTGAAGAACAGGCACTCTGATATAGTCATGGTGGTTTATTGATTGTATTAACATTATCTTGTGGTAAAATCAATGCTGGTGTTTCAGTCTTGCAGGAGACATGTAAATGAGAAGATGAAAAAACATGTCCAGGCAAATGGTTTCCTGATAGAAAAAGATAAATTAAAGGAAAGAAAGGGAGGAAGGTATGTGTGAAGCAAAAACAGTACTTAAAGACAGGAGGCTGAGTGTAGAACCTTACCAAAGGTCATCTTCAGTGTCTGATGGAGAAGATGTGCTCCTGAAAAGTCTCTTCTCTAACTGGGGCATGGCCCTGAAAGACATGAAGTGCTGACAGCTCCTCATACTTGGTTAAACCCTGGACACATGTGGTTGCTTCTTGTCTCAGATCCTGCACAAAAAGGGTCTTTCTGTGAGTCTCATGTTTATGCAGGGCCTGCCTGCAGCTTATCCTACCATTAGTAATTTGAACCTGAAGACAAATGGCTGTCATATGTCCTTACAGACAGCTGTCATATGTCCTTAGTGCTTTAACCACCTCTCTAGTCCATTAGGTGGGGTTTTTTCCACTTCAATTCCTTTACACTCTTATCTAGAGAGCCAGGCTGTCACACTAAGCTCCTCCACTGCACCTGCAGCCCCATGTTTAGGGGGTGTTGGCCCAGATTTGATAGCAAGAGGAAAAGGAGGGTTGCCTGACCAGCTCTCTCGGGTTGGGTGTACATCTTACTGCTGCAATGTGCTGTCTGCCTCCTGTCCTGTGTCTGAACACTGCAGCCACAGAGGATTGGGAAAGACCAAAGGTGTTGAACAGGAGCGACAATAACATGAAAGGAAAATCTTAGAAGAAGCTTTCACTCCTCTTTTGAAGTGTTGTAAAGGATTTTTAGAAACAGATTTTCAAGAATTTTTAACTGAAAATAACTTTAAGACATTCTCTCAAATCACAACTTTAACTTGGGATTAAATAGTTCTCACTCTAATCCATTGCAATTGCTGGATCTTTTAAACCTGACCAGAAATTTGAAATCAACATTAATTTGTGCAGTTCTTTGGCTGAGGGAAGTTTTATTTTTAAAGGCAACTATACAGGACATGCTGAAGGAATGAAATTCTGCTCAAAGCACAGGTTTTGCTGGATGCTGAAATGTGCAGGTAGCTCTAATAGCATCTTTACCCTTTTGCAGTAGAACGGCATCACTCACAGATATCAGTGAAAGCTCAGGTCTGCAGGCAGCGATGCACCCAAGCTGACAGGGCCAAAATAAATCTGTGTTCTGCTGTAGCTGGGTCTGAACATAATGAAACATCAATGTCCTTTAGATTTATTGGGAGTGAATGGTGGTTTCTCTCAGAATTTCAGGGGTTTTGTTCTTTTCACATCAGAAGTCCACCTTTATAACTGTGTGTTCTTAATGATCAATTAGCAAGTTTCCAAGCAACAATCCATATTACAGAATGACAAATTGGAAGTTTTGTGTGAGAATCATTTTCCCCTGCAGTACATTTAAATTAGTATGGCTTAATTTGCTGGGCACCTTGATCAGGGGAGCTGTCTGGACATGAGTGAATGTATAGCTACACTGTTGTTTCTAAAGTTCATTTGATCTGTGAAATATGAACTTATCTAGTTGCCTGCTCCACCACTTCAGCTAGGTGATTAATGATGGTAAAAATAAAAATTTTGGTAGAAATTTCAGTGATGACACCAAAGGTGTCAATTTCCAGATCCTCTCACCAATAGTTAACAAGCCATTACTTTAAAAAGGAATGTGGTGTTGCCTGGTGAGGGATCTCCTGTGCTGAGCTCTGCCTATGGTTCCGGGAGATGCAGCTGGTCTCTAGTGCCTTCATTTAGGACCTGGAGCTGCAAGCAGCAGAGCAATACACTGGGGATATCTGGGGTCCTGACCTTTCAGCCCTAGGGTGCTCCTGGAAATGATCTTTATGAATGGAATAAGGGAAGGAGTATATTCGGCCCAGTGTGGTGCTTTCAGCATAGGTCTTGGTGGTCACCAGCCCTCTGCACCGAGTGAAGGGAACAGAGATTGTTGGAAAGGGGCATAACACCTTGCACTGTATCTGCTTGACCTTGATGAGCAGCATCTCTGCTGTGCCTTGGATCAAGATGTAGGTAAAGACAAAGTAGAAAGGTTTTGTGCTCAGTCCTGTTGAATCTGGAGCAATGTTTATTCACTTTGTCCTCTGAAACTTCAGGATGAGGCCATAGGCACATCTGTGTTACAGTATCTTTCCAATGAGAACCCCAAACTCTGCAGTTAAAAAAAAAACACCACAATGACTAAACAAATATATCAAGACTCATTAATAACTATAGACTCTATTGCCAGTTTAACATAAGGAGCAATTTAATTGGGACCTAGACTGCTTTGTGTAGCTTCGTTAATGTAATTGAGTAATGCATATTGATTTTTCATGGGGCTCAAGTCTTCTTTTCCTTCATCTTGTATAAGAAAGCCTGTTAAGGAATTATTAATCACACCATAATTGCTTTAAGATCTATGCTCTAATTAAAACCATAAATTCTTTATTACATCTTTATTTTAATTAGACATCTAGAAAGACAATAATTTTTACAAGAAAACTTGTACAATAAAATCGCCTCACTTAGCAATGCTTGAAAGAGCCTGAGCTTAGGACACACAGACTCCAATAGGATTTCCTAAATGAAGACGTGTGATTCTAGTCATAATCAGAATTAAAGATGTCCTCTGAATTTAATTAAGTAACTTTACAATAAGATCTTTAGGCAACAAAACTGGGTTCATCCACAGGAGTAAGATTTTACTTTTTCTTGTTTTTCTTTTGTCTTTTAAAAATTTAGAATTGAAGAAACATGTTCTGAAATTTTAAGAGTCTAATCAAAGGTTTAAAATATAATCCTACTCTAATGAAAATAAGCTTATTATCATAACCACCTTCTGGTATTTTCTTTAGGGTATGTTTGTTCCTGCTGCAATAGGTACTTTTTACCTGCCAGGAGGAATTAAAAATAAGCATATTTCCACCTCTTTGTTGAAGGACCCAATGTTTCTTTCATTTAACCTTTTGGGAAACTATGTCCTGGAGAACAGAGTCCAGCCTATAGTTTATGTGGGTGTTTTTTATTTTATTAAATGTGAGTCCTATGGGTCTTCATTACCAGAATTTGGAGACACTATAAGCACATTTGCACTTCATTTTATTATTTATTTTTGTTTAAGATTCAAAGTATCTCAATGTTAATAACATCGTGGTTTGAAATGTTAGTTAAGCAACAATTTGTTTGTTTTTAATTGCAAAACTATCAGAAAGGTCAATGACCAGCTAACTCAGATTGAAATTTTTCTTCATATCTGAGCAGAACTGAGAATTCGCCTTATTCCAGTTGAGAATAAAATGTCTTGGTGCTCAAAATAACAGAGAAAGCCTTGTAGGTTCCCTGCTTGACTATGTATGGGTCATGTGCCAGAAATGCTCATCAGGAATTTGCAATCTGTTCCTGTGATGGGTACTGTATGGCCATAGTCTCATTGCAGGCAGGTTAAGGAACCTCAGCCAAACAAAACATGCTTTTATCCCTATTTATTTGGTTCATTCCTCATTGCAAGGCAGATTTTACGCTGTGGCTGTGTGTGAAGCACCAGGTGTAAAATGCAGTGATAGCCTGTAACAGAAATGAATGCCTGTATCCCATTTTCCTTGAAGGATCTGCAATGTATCTCCTTTCAAATCCCTGAACACCACTTCAGAGTGATGTGTTACCATTTAGACTGACAAGGTCTAATTGAAAAGCCAGCTTACAGCCTAGCAGTTGGTAAATGGTAAAAAGAATGGGTTTATTTGCTACTGACTCCTTCACTCCTCACCAAAGGAAGGCAGTACACAGCTAGTCCATAGCATGGACACAACACTTGTCAGGTAATGCCCTGATAGTCACTGGATGCTCATTCAAAATAAATGAAAGGAGGTGTTGCTGGAGAGTTTGCTATAGTGGCAATTAGATTTGCATCTCTGGCTCAGTTGTGATCCTTACTTGTGTGAAGCAGTGACTGTTCATCTGTGTGATGCCATAGAGGTACTGGGGGTCTGCAGACAAAGCTACCCTGATGTAGGGTGAAAGAGGGACTTGCAAACATTCTGGTACCTTTTCTCCTCTCTCCTGCTTTCCTCCCTTCCCCTCTTCTTGGTTGGTTGTTTTGGTTTGTTGGTTGGTTGTTGGGTGTTTTTTTTTGTTGGTTGGTTTGTGGTTTGTTTATGTGGGTTTTTTTATTATTTGTTTGGTTTTGTTGTTGTTTGACTGTTTTATGCCTGACACTCTTTTCCAGGATTTTTTGTTTCTCTTCTCCTGTAGCTATTGCTTTAATTTCATCTCTGCTTATTTCTGAACTAGTCTGCTGATAGAACATCCCCCTGGCATGACAGATGGTAACATAGTATATGAGCTGAGGGTTTAGGTGTCCCAGTCTCAAAGCATTGCCTCCACCTAAGACCTGAAGCCACACTCACTAGCCTGCTTTGGAGCAGATTGTGGGGAGCCCTTCCATTGGTTTCATTGCGTATTGAATCAGGATAACCTGACACAGTGGAGGAATTACATGAGCTAAGTATGAATTAAAATTTTTGGAAAACTTTGAAGAATGTGAATGTATTCCCTAGAAGAGTCTGCCTTGGCCATGCACAGTAGTCAGTTAGAAGGACAATAGCAACAGCGTTCACCTACATGACCATGAAATAACGGGGTGGGGAGATGCAGGAAAACCTGTGCTGGAGATGCAGAGAGTTGCCTGCCACAGGTAGATTAGCAAATAGATCAAACAGCATTGCCAGCCGTGCACTCCTCTGCCTCAAACAGTTCACTTATTTGGCAGTCTTTGTGAAGTTTGCGCGAGGTATCTGCCCTGGCTCCCACTTTAGAGTGGAAACATGATGGTTTTTTCAGGCTTGAGTTCTGAGGCTTTGCTTTCCTGATCTGCCTTTGCTTAGCCTGAATACAACTTGGCAGGTCTTCCCTGGGAATTAAGCAAATAGACTACAAGACTTGGGAGTATGTTCTGAATACTTGAATTGAGCAGCTGGAGCAGGGAGCAAAGGGATGTGTGTCAGCAAGAGATCAACTGAAGCTGCATGTCCTTCTGGGAGAGAGGGTTAGCTGCAGTTCTGGCTCTACTGTTGCTGCCTAGATAAGCTGAAGTAAAGCAGAGTATGGCATTGTTTGTAGTTTGACTGGTCCCCTCAAATATGATCTAGCTTCAGGCATACGAGTATGGCTATTGCAATTTATGAACACGAGTTTACTAAGATTTTCTCCCCAAAAAGGGACAAAGAAGGACAGGATTTACCTTGGAGATTGCTAACAAGCAGAGCCAGAAGGCTGTGGGTGGAAAATATTGAAGAACATTAAATTATAGGTATAAGAAATTTTATTAATTAAATAATAGTTAAATTTGTACACTCACTGAGGTGAATTCATTTGATCAGTCTCTCTGAGAAGCACTCTCAGACTTTTAAACACCTCTATCAAGAGAGCAGATATCTATTTGATCTTCTTGCTACCCAAATAGAAATCAAAACAATGCTCTTAAGTAAGAAGCATCATTATTTTGCCTGTCAATACAGACAATAAATAAAAGGGGGGGTTGACATCTGGCTTTTGAGCTATACTAAATGTGTAAGACCTTGTATTCATTTCATGGGAATGCCTGGGGGGATATCATACTCAAAGATTCAATATCCTTTTTTAAGAATCAAACAATGTATGTTAAGCAATTATTTACTCAGATAATGTGTATGTATTTCGTATCCCTAAGTCATTGATCTTACTGGAGAGATAATCTATTTGAGATAGTTTCTTTGAGAAGAAAACTCACAAGATGGTTATTCACAATTTCTCGTGAATGTGATAGGAGGTATCACATAACACTTAGGCAGAAATATAAAAAAGGAAATTAATTATGAAATTATAGAACTCATGGCTGCAGGATGCTGCAGGAAAAAAAGGAATGAAAACCAGTAAGAAATTAATTGAAGAAAAGTTCATTAGAGGCCATTCAATTAATCTGTAGCTTTTGAAGTCCTAGCAACTGGGGACACTAGATAATTCAAGTCCAAACAGTTGTAAAAAATAGGGCATCTGTTACTGGACACTTTGGAGAGAGGATATTGGGTTAGAAGAGGTCTTGCTCTGATCTATGTTGCATGGTTTTAAATGTCAGGAGAAACAGATGAGGAAGCTGTAAATTCTTAACTGGCATAGAACTATTTACCCTCAGAAGATGCACCAACCAGCCTTGTGTGTCCTGCTGTGGGCAGGATTGCAGCTGTTCCATCTGTGGGTGTTGCACTGCCATACATGCAGATTTTAGGGTGATATAAACCACGCCTTTCCATTCCCAGCAGGTTACACCGTCTTCCAAACTCCTGATGACACATATGCCAGAGTACCTATTCTCCTGTTTTCTTCAAGCAGGAGCTAACTTTATCATCCTAGCTGAGTAAGCCTATGGGGACATGAACCACATACTCATCCATATTTCTTGGGGACATTGTGACAGGGCTGCAGAAAGAATAGACTGAAGACATTTTTCCTCTATTATTACCGTTCCTGTCTGCACTATGAATCTTTATTGCACAGTACCCACTTGTTCTGCATTCAAAATGTCTCCATGGATGTGGATGCAAATTCCACACATTAGTACACTGACAGGTATTTAATATGAACAGAGGAAGCCAAGTGNTGCGCGAGGTATCTGCCCTGGCTCCCACTTTAGAGTGGAAACATGATGGTTTTTTCAGGCTTGAGTTCTGAGGCTTTGCTTTCCTGATCTGCCTTTGCTTAGCCTGAATACAACTTGGCAGGTCTTCCCTGGGAATTAAGCAAATAGACTACAAGACTTGGGAGTATGTTCTGAATACTTGAATTGAGCAGCTGGAGCAGGGAGCAAAGGGATGTGTGTCAGCAAGAGATCAACTGAAGCTGCATGTCCTTCTGGGAGAGAGGGTTAGCTGCAGTTCTGGCTCTACTGTTGCTGCCTAGATAAGCTGAAGTAAAGCAGAGTATGGCATTGTTTGTAGTTTGACTGGTCCCCTCAAATATGATCTAGCTTCAGGCATACGAGTATGGCTATTGCAATTTATGAACACGAGTTTACTAAGATTTTCTCCCCAAAAAGGGACAAAGAAGGACAGGATTTACCTTGGAGATTGCTAACAAGCAGAGCCAGAAGGCTGTGGGTGGAAAATATTGAAGAACATTAAATTATAGGTATAAGAAATTTTATTAATTAAATAATAGTTAAATTTGTACACTCACTGAGGTGAATTCATTTGATCAGTCTCTCTGAGAAGCACTCTCAGACTTTTAAACACCTCTATCAAGAGAGCAGATATCTATTTGATCTTCTTGCTACCCAAATAGAAATCAAAACAATGCTCTTAAGTAAGAAGCATCATTATTTTGCCTGTCAATACAGACAATAAATAAAAGGGGGGGTTGACATCTGGCTTTTGAGCTATACTAAATGTGTAAGACCTTGTATTCATTTCATGGGAATGCCTGGGGGGATATCATACTCAAAGATTCAATATCCTTTTTTAAGAATCAAACAATGTATGTTAAGCAATTATTTACTCAGATAATGTGTATGTATTTCGTATCCCTAAGTCATTGATCTTACTGGAGAGATAATCTATTTGAGATAGTTTCTTTGAGAAGAAAACTCACAAGATGGTTATTCACAATTTCTCGTGAATGTGATAGGAGGTATCACATAACACTTAGGCAGAAATATAAAAAAGGAAATTAATTATGAAATTATAGAACTCATGGCTGCAGGATGCTGCAGGAAAAAAAGGAATGAAAACCAGTAAGAAATTAATTGAAGAAAAGTTCATTAGAGGCCATTCAATTAATCTGTAGCTTTTGAAGTCCTAGCAACTGGGGACACTAGATAATTCAAGTCCAAACAGTTGTAAAAAATAGGGCATCTGTTACTGGACACTTTGGAGAGAGGATATTGGGTTAGAAGAGGTCTTGCTCTGATCTATGTTGCATGGTTTTAAATGTCAGGAGAAACAGATGAGGAAGCTGTAAATTCTTAACTGGCATAGAACTATTTACCCTCAGAAGATGCACCAACCAGCCTTGTGTGTCCTGCTGTGGGCAGGATTGCAGCTGTTCCATCTGTGGGTGTTGCACTGCCATACATGCAGATTTTAGGGTGATATAAACCACGCCTTTCCATTCCCAGCAGGTTACACCGTCTTCCAAACTCCTGATGACACATATGCCAGAGTACCTATTCTCCTGTTTTCTTCAAGCAGGAGCTAACTTTATCATCCTAGCTGAGTAAGCCTATGGGGACATGAACCACATACTCATCCATATTTCTTGGGGACATTGTGACAGGGCTGCAGAAAGAATAGACTGAAGACATTTTTCCTCTATTATTACCGTTCCTGTCTGCACTATGAATCTTTATTGCACAGTACCCACTTGTTCTGCATTCAAAATGTCTCCATGGATGTGGATGCAAATTCCACACATTAGTACACTGACAGGTATTTAATATGAACAGAGGAAGCCAAGTGAAGATTGAAATCTTCAATCCTTTAGACATCCATATGAGCAGTAAAATTGCTAACTGTTATAAATGCCTGTTGACAGTGCAGCTGAACTCCAGGTTCATAGCTGTAAAGTGGCTGGAATTTTATTGCTTCTGTGGTCTGAGAACTCCCTGAAGGCTGCTTGTGATAGCACAGATTGGCTAATATGGGTTAGAAAAAAAATGGGGAGCCTGTGCTACCCCCAGCTGCATTTGGCAGCCCTGGCTCAGGTCCTGCCTGCCCTGTGTTGGAGATACATACAGATCATTGTGCTAATTGCTCACATGGGGTAGCTGGAGACTATTTTACCTGCCTACTGGTTGTGTTGAGCTCTGATGATGGAAGACAGTAAGTGTGTTAAGTTGTGTGCAAAGATGCATTTCTTACCTCCACGTTATTGGGAGCCAAATTATGCCTGAGAGGTTTACAGCCACCCTCATAACTGTGACATCTCTGCCTCCCCTCAGCCCTACCTGGCAGTGTGCTTGGCCTTCCCATCTGATCAGAGAGAACATCTGCCCCTTGTTCTTGCTTTGCTCCTCCTATGAAAGCAGAGGAGATAGGCAGTCTTGCTTTGGTGGTGACTTGAGGGCTGGCAGCCTGCCCCAGTCTCCCCATCATCTGTACAGAGGCTGCTGTGGTGCTGCTGGGGGCTAAGCATCCAGGTACCTGTAGGGAAGGCTGTTTGCCAGTGGGACAGATCTGTCCAGCATGCTACCACCTGGGGATGGAAAAGCCATTTTAGCTGTGAAACCCCAGAAGGGAATACCCTGCTTGTGGCCAAGCTATCAGTTTTGTGGGACTTGAGACCTAGAACTAACCTCCAGCTCTGCCACCGAGGGTGGACCACTCTGTAGAGCCTGTGCCAATGCTAAATGAGTAACACCCAGGTAAGGCAATGAAATGGAGAGACAGCTACAGTGCAGGAAGTGTTTTGTCCGTCAATTACTCCCAGTTCTTCATCCAGAAAGATTAAAGGCTGTTTGTTTGCAGTTATGTGTAATGTCATGCTCTGTTTGTCATCTTATTAGCTCTTCTGGGATTGTAAGACATGCCTAAATGCTACAGTGCCACCTTTCAGAAAACAGCCTACTAAAACTAATTAATAGTGCACCCTAGTTAACACATGCAAACTTGGCATTATTAGTCTAATTAAAAGGATTTTAACAATCTGAGAACCTTTCTCTCCCCCCTTCCCCCCCATCACAGATTTCAATATATGCAAGTCAAGTAAATTAAACCCATTAATCACTATTGGTACAAATGATATAGGTGACTGTAACATGGGCTCATCTCTGAAGAGAGACACTAACAGGCCTCATTATGTTTAATTTCTCTCTTTAGCAAAGGATAATAAATACAAATTGTAACTTCACAATAAAATATTTAATTATTCACGAGTTTGGTAAGAAACATAATTAGCTCACCAGTATGTGTCTTCATTTGGATTATAATGGCTCCACTTTAGGAGCTTAACCATTTCTGGATAAAGGTTGAAAACGCTAATTTGATCAGGACTTTATTGCTTAAAGAGAATGAGCCCATTTCCCCACTCTTCATTGCCTCCTGTGGAGAAAGCTGTGTGGACATCCCAGTCCATGGACCTAACAACATACCCTGTAGACCTAGAGCTCTCCTGCCCAGGAATAGGCTCTGGCTGAGCTCTTTAGTTGTGCAGAAATAGGGCTGATGTTGTTTCCAGAGATGATGCTAGAGAACTCCCAAAGAACACCATGTTGGTATTTTAAGCTTAATATTGGTGGATTTAAAAAATTTACTGCACAAAGACTCTGGTATTTTGCATCTCATTTGAAACTCGGGGGTTTCCATTCAGTTGCATAAAAGATGAGCCGCAGTTCAGGGAGACCTGCCAGAGCATCACAAGTGGTTTAAGCTGTGTCCCATTCGCAAGGGGGGGGTGGATGGGCTGGAGAGCACACCTCCCACACCTCCCTCCAACCCATCTACAACCCTGCACATAAGCCCATCCATACTACAAATGTCCCAGGAGCTGCTGGTGGGTGGGTGTGTGGCTTGCAGAGGCTGTGTTGCTGCAGCCCAGGGGTTAAGGGGTTAACCTGGTGCACTGCTCGCTGTACCAGGCAATTTAGCAGCGGCTGTTTGCTTTTATGGGATCCTAACTTTATTTATTTTATGTTCTTCTTATTGCACGTATTTAGGTGACAGATGTGTGCATTCCTTAATCTCTTCCTCATTACCCTATGAAATTGTAGCTCCGTTTTGACAGCTTTCAGACAAAGATAAAAGAGGAGAGGAAAGCTTCAAACATATGGAAATTTGCAGAGACCCTGGACTGACTTCTGGTGGGAAGATTACTGAACACATAGTTACAGGAATTAGTTAAAACTGGTGGCCTTTGAGTTCATGGTGTCTGAATGCAGATGTAGAGGAAGGCATTGCTCAAGCAGCTGGGAACCCAGCTTTCGATTATGTATCATACAGGAGTGAAGGGAGCTTAGGAGTGGATTAATGCTCTGAACAGATTAATTCCAAATTGTATTTCCAGTGCACTTGCCATGTACCTCTGCACTGTAACCTTTACCTAAGGGAAAGTAAAAACAAAACCCACAAACCACCAGGAAACCCTAAGATGCCTCAGCACCTGCATGATGCAGATGGTGTAATTCAAACTTACTTTGTAAGGTAATTAATAGTGGGGAGATAGATTTGGTTGGCAGAATATAGCGTTTTACCACAAAGGAAGTAGCTTTATGCCTAAATTAAGAAGAACAAGGCACTGTATTTACGTTTAGTTTTAATTATTTTGCATTATTTTCCATACACATTGTACTTATCCTATCATGTCCTTTACCATTACCTATTTCTAAATAGATTTTCAAAGAATCACCTAAAACATGAATTATATTGTCTTTCTGAAGAAGGACTTCGAATTAGTGCAAGAGAGTGTGAGTATAAATTTGTAACCAANCGCTGTACCAGGCAATTTAGCAGCGGCTGTTTGCTTTTATGGGATCCTAACTTTATTTATTTTATGTTCTTCTTATTGCACGTATTTAGGTGACAGATGTGTGCATTCCTTAATCTCTTCCTCATTACCCTATGAAATTGTAGCTCCGTTTTGACAGCTTTCAGACAAAGATAAAAGAGGAGAGGAAAGCTTCAAACATATGGAAATTTGCAGAGACCCTGGACTGACTTCTGGTGGGAAGATTACTGAACACATAGTTACAGGAATTAGTTAAAACTGGTGGCCTTTGAGTTCATGGTGTCTGAATGCAGATGTAGAGGAAGGCATTGCTCAAGCAGCTGGGAACCCAGCTTTCGATTATGTATCATACAGGAGTGAAGGGAGCTTAGGAGTGGATTAATGCTCTGAACAGATTAATTCCAAATTGTATTTCCAGTGCACTTGCCATGTACCTCTGCACTGTAACCTTTACCTAAGGGAAAGTAAAAACAAAACCCACAAACCACCAGGAAACCCTAAGATGCCTCAGCACCTGCATGATGCAGATGGTGTAATTCAAACTTACTTTGTAAGGTAATTAATAGTGGGGAGATAGATTTGGTTGGCAGAATATAGCGTTTTACCACAAAGGAAGTAGCTTTATGCCTAAATTAAGAAGAACAAGGCACTGTATTTACGTTTAGTTTTAATTATTTTGCATTATTTTCCATACACATTGTACTTATCCTATCATGTCCTTTACCATTACCTATTTCTAAATAGATTTTCAAAGAATCACCTAAAACATGAATTATATTGTCTTTCTGAAGAAGGACTTCGAATTAGTGCAAGAGAGTGTGAGTATAAATTTGTAACCAACATTATAAATGCATTCTAAGTGTTATTTCTTCCTATGGTAATTCTTCTGAGCAAGATTTACTGTCTCGGTGAGGTTTTTTTAAATAAATTAAATATAACATGAACTAGATAGTTGTTCACATGGAGCTAGAGCTGGCAAGGCTCATTAATCACTAGTTTAAATCCCAGAGTATCCAGTCATCCTAATTAATGATTCAGTGCTGAACTTGACTCTGGCAGTGGCAGCAAAACCAAGCTGTTCCCCTTCTCCTCGGGCTGGTGAGGCAGAGCTGCTGCCGCCCGGGCAGCTCTGTGCCCACCTGCATCCTCTGATGCCTGGTGCTTAATGTTGCTGCCCCTGCCACCCAGGAGCTGCAGCATTTGGCCGCTGTAGGGTTCAAACCACAGCCTCAGGCGATAGGGCTTGAATGCTACAGGGTAACACTGCTCCTCTCTGGGGTGAGCTGCTTCCAGACACTCCTCAACCAGCAGCAGGCTCCCTAATATGTACTAGCTGTACATAGCTATCCTGCAGTCTAAGCTAGGTCACCCATAAGGGACAAAGGCCATACCTGTCTCCAACAGGTGCTCCAGAAACTATTTCAGACAAATTAAACCTATTTCAGGGCTTCTAGCCCTAGGTGATCTGCTGCAGAAGGTGCCTCTTTTGGCAGAGATGAAGGACGCCAGGAAGGGGAGTATTGTGAAGCCATGGCTGTGCATGGTGCCCGAGGTATCCTCTGAATCCCATCTGGGGTCCTGATATGTGCAACAGAGCAGCTTTTGTGCCAGCTAGTGCATAATTAAAGGCTGTAGAATTGAAACTTATTCTTGTAGTAGGAAAATCATAAATCATAATCCTATTATTCAAATGAATTTACCTGCTCTTTAGGGCTACATTAGTTCTGTATTTCATTTATCTGTGTTTCTAAGGCAAATAATTCACACTATTTCAGTGCTTTTTTTTTTTTCCCTGCAATATTTTAGCACATAAAAGCTTTGCATTCCTCATAAATGCCATGGAAAGGACATTGCTTTTGGTTTTGTTGTGGGTGCTTTGCTTATTATTATATATTGGCAGGTAACTCCACCAGGAAAGTGTTTCATTGTGCCTTAGAGAACAAGAGACACACTCAGGCCTTAGATTAACAAAGCAACAAATTGCAAACTGCTTTGCCTTGCTGCAGTCCTGCTGCCTGGAAGTTAATTAATTAGGTGGTCTTGAAGGGTTGAACTCCACTGACTTCAGGGACAGTAGGCTGGTTTTTTTTCCTTTTTTGCTCTGTTATGGGCAAATTGTTACAGGAGAAAGTTAGCTTGAACGTAGCCTGGAAAACCTGCAGAGAATGGGTTTTGCAGTTGCATCATTGTTTTGAACTTAAAATTTTGTCAGCTGTTGTTGTAATTAACTAAACCACAAGAACTCTTTGGGCTCAACTTGCCTAATTCTTAATGTAGAATAAGGGTCTTTGCAGCAGCAAATAATTTTTATTCTTGTTGATTTTTAGCCTGGCTAGTGGGAGCTGGGAAACTTTAGCATATGTAATTTGTGTTATTTCATGAAACATTTAACAAGGGCCTATTTCATTCTTCACTAAGGCAAGTTGATATAAGAAGGATGATGTTATGGTTAATGTAAATCATAATTATTACCAGGTGCATCACTGAACTGGGAAATTGTGCTAAAAATGTAAGTTTTGCTCCATTTCATATTGAAAAATTACTTTGCAGCCTGACAGCCATTAATCTGTGTTACGGGAATGTTATTCTTTATTTTGGTAAATTACAGTGCTAAGACATAACAAGGCATAAATTATTAGGCAGCTGGAGTCCACTTCACTGAGCTGAGCTCAAACAACCCCTGATGGTGAGAAAAAAAATCAAGACACCTACAGCCCTTGCCCTCATCAAATTGCTGTCCACCCCAGGGGGAACTTAGCTCTCCATGTAACCAAGATTTCAGCAACTCTGTTCCCTGAAACTTGTCTTCTGGACATATCTAAAACCGTTTGTCACAGCAGAACTCTCATCTCTGTAGCTCCCATGAGACTTGTACTCTGGAGAGATTTGTGGGCTGGGTGTTCTTCATCTGTTGGCATTGTTAAATCCTCTCTAAAATTAGGTTTTATGCTAAATCAGGGCTCTAGGAGGATCTTCCTTTTTATCTAATAGCTTCATTCTTAAAGCAGGATGGGATCTCTGTCTTTGGTATCCGGCTCTGAAGAGGGGATGCAAAACTGTATTATCCCCAGGGGATGAATTGGCTATTCCAAGGCAGAAGCTTAAAGTACTTTCTGACTTGTAATAAAGATGCTTTTCCAGAAATGATTAGCTCAGTGTCAGGCTTGGCAGATGGTGAAGTGCCATGGCAAGTAGAACTCTAATAGTACTGAGTGTAGTAGTAGAGTCCCTTATACCAAGGAGAACACTCATACAAATAAATATTTATTATAAAATACCTAAACTTCCTCAGAGCAAGGTGCTGCTCTTCTCAGTTTATATCATAACATCAGAGGTACACAGTCCTAGCAGTTTTTGCTTTATAAGCAGATGAAGGAACTAGACATGACTTTCCAACCACTGAATTATTCAATAACAGCGTGTAGGTTTTTGAGCTGTTTCTCCTCTAGGCTTTTCATGTGCTTCCACTGAAGTAGTTCTGGTTGGTCCTACTCAATTTACAGTGAATTCAGTTTCCAGGCTACTGACTCCATGAATGGTATGAAATTCAGAATACACTTTACTTTTGATAGATATGTCTTTCTTCACAGAAAAGATGCCTCTTCTTTTCCTCTCACTTTTGGCAGCTATTCCAAATCAGTGTAATCCTTGTAACTCTCTACATAATAATGTTTTAAATAACACTACAGTCTTGTTCACCAGCACACCATCGCCTGCCACACAAAGCTTAAGTCTAAGCAGGTGTACCTCAGGTGCTCCCTGTGAAGTGCCTTTATCTCCCATTTTGTTGAAGCTCAGCTGCTTGCACTCAAATCACTGTCCAAAAACCCTGAGGGCCCCTACTAAGCTTTTTATTGATTGTGCAAGCAATGCTTCTCAGAAGACTCTTTATTCATCTCTGACAACTTCCCAAGACAGGATGAACAGTTTTGATAACATAACTGAGGGATAGACCAGAGACAATCTGTCTGCCTTTAGTGACTGTTTTTAATTTTCATTATGTCATCCTCAGGCTGCCAGGGAAAGGGGTTGGAGCGGCCGTGTCCGTGTCTTGGCATCTCTGGTCTCTTCACTTGCAAAAAGCAATATTGAAAGCGTTAGAAGTGCACAGCAAAGCTGAAGTGTAGCCTGTGAAAATGATGATAACAGCAAATGGGAGGCCATTTAATACAAGATGTGTTGGTTAGCTTGACAGCAATTGCAAGAATTTTGCCAAACTTGAAATATATGCCTTGATAGAGCTGAGTCGGCAGAAAAGACCCAAGCCAGATGAATTGCCCAAAGAAATTGCAGCAACAGATGCCAGCCATGTTGCAATTCAGGGTTTGCTAGCAGTATATGAGAGCAATGTGAAGCTGCCCATTACCTCAGCAAGGCAAAAAGTGAAATTAAATACATTTTTCTAAAGCTGGTGGCTCAGCCCAAATGGTGCTCACAGACTCATTAGTAACTTATCTGATCAAATTTGTTTTTTCTGGGAATGTAATTATGTACACCTACCTTCAAACGATTACTAAATTATTGGCATTTTCCATACTTTAGCATCTGGTATATTATTATATAGAAGGTTTATTTCTCCTGAAAAGTGAAAGGGGTTTTAGTAGGATGGTTACCATTTGATAGCAGGGAATATTGCATCACAAACATTTCTCTGTGTGCCATTTTCTGGGCTCTTAAATGAAATCTACTGTCTCAGCCAGAAAGAACAGATGTGAGAAAATTGCAAAATGGTTGCCAAGCATTATGAATTAACTCTGCTGGTCAGATGTTCAACACCCCTAGTTGATTGTGCGCTAATCTAACAGTAGAGTAAATCAATCATATCCAGGCTCAGGATATCTAGTTAGACCATAGGAAGCCTCTTGATTAATATGCACATCCTCACCTAGATGATGGCTAGCTCTGCAGTTCATGGTTAAACGGAAGGCAGAAAGAATTGCTTTTTAATAACCTTGGTAATAGCCCTTCTGATAGCTCCATTTAGGCATCATTATTGAATAATAGCCTGTGCATGTCATCAAGTCACTCTGACATTAGAACAGAAAAAACACAAATATCCTGGTCATGCCACTGATCAAACAAGAGACAAATCCTCTTCTGAGGCATATTAACATAGTTCCCTTGATATTAACAGAGTGGAGTAGAATTTCTAAACAGACACCAAACCAAAATAACACTTAATATTTTGATGTGTTATGTAAAAGATTTTGTATGTGTAAAACTCTTAAAGAGCCTTAACTTCCCCTGTGCTGTCATTCTGACCTTGCATAGCATCTAAACTAATGTTCAGTGGAACTGTGATAGGCTTGAAGCCGCAGGATGATGCAAATGGGTGGACACCACAACCAGATAGGACTTGAGCTATTGCAGACTGGAGAGGTGTGGGGAAATGATCAGTGGTGAAACAAAACTGTAGGTCTCCAAGTTTTACAGCCATTTTTCACAGCTGCTGTTGTGGCAAAGAGAAGCAAGTCTGGAGTGACTGTTGGTACACAGGCAGAGAAACAGAACGAGAAAGATTCCTGCACCGTTCAGAACACCTTATAGTGGGAGATGTGCTCATTACTGGAATACGCTACCATCAACTCAGAAGTGCCAGTGTCAGTACAACCACAGTGAATTGCATCAGCTGCTTATTATCTGGTCCATGACATACTGCATCTGAGCTTGCTTCCAACATTGGAATAGCTCTGCTGGTTCAAGTGTTCCCCAAGTGAGAACAAGACTGTGTCCAGAATGAAGTAGCTGATACTCTTTGCACAGCTAGCATAACTTCAGCTATGCATGGCATGTGAAATACCCATTTAGTGGAGGTTTTATTTTTTTCCTCCATTAAACCAATTACTAGATAATCATTTTGTATAGAATAATATGACATTATTAGATCTGATCCATTCAAACTCTTTTTGTAAAACATCCTTGGTTGCATTTGTAGGATTAACAAACACATCCAACAGCAAAACTGGAATTAATGAAAGCAAAAGAGAAAGCAAATGAATGTCACCCATGTTCAAGGCAGTGGTAAATGATGTAGGTTTTATTTGAATTTTCAGCTCTGATGACATGAAGCTAGGAGGACTCTTCATCCCATATAGTCATCAGAGAACTAAAATTGCACTATCGCATTATTGTCTGTTTCTGTCAAGTTAACACTCTGTGGTGTCTGTCAAAGTCCTCTCCTTTTCCTTTTTGTGCTAATACTCTATTTATCGTGGTATCACATCTCAGTGTGCACACCCATTCCCCAGCATTTACTGGCTAGGAAAAAAGATGAGACCTGGATGAACAGCACAAATCAGTGAGAGGAGAAGAGAACAAAGAAGCGAATGCGGTTACACAGGTACGAGGATGTGACAGAATTCCTGCTTCTGCAGTTTGTGGACCCTAAAGACTGCTGACAACTGATCTGTCTCGCCTCAAGCTCCTCAGAAGACAGAGCTGCAAGAACTGAGGTCCCACAGGGCTCTGTAAGAAGGTGCACTAAACTGTCACTCACCACTGCACATTGTTGTGCCCTGGAGATAGCTTGTCCCCATCCCTCCCGATTCACAAGCCATCATCTGATTGTTCTGTTGCTTTGAAATTAAAATTGACCATCGATCCCAAAGGGCTTTTCCAAGGAGATGAGTATTGTCCTTCAATTCCAAGCTGAGGTAGGAGCAGGAGGGGTAATGCACAGAGGTTTCTCAGCACCTTTCTCTTGGGTCTCATGCCAATGGATCTCTCTGTCCTGCAGCAATGTGTGGCAAAGTCAAGGAGGTGGTGATAGGAAGAGGGCAATGTTCAAATCACTTTGCCTCTTCCAGATATATTTAACCAGAGCAATAGATTTTTTTTCTTATTTAGGAAATCAGAGACATATTTGCTTTAAGTTTTGTCCCCTGAGTTGCTCCTTATGGGAGTGCTGTAAAGCTAAGATGACAAAGCAATACTGCAGAAGAACCAGTTGAAGGAGGATTTAAAAGAGCATTTTCAGGGTAAACTTGTTGTATTGTCCTTCACAACATGCTGTAGTCTGGTGCTTTAGAAATGTTAGTGAAAAACTCCCTAAAGAATCAAATCCCAGCCTAGCTAAATCAGAGATATAAACTGAAAGGTGCCTATAAATCACAGCAGATTTTCATAACTCCATTCATATGTGAACAATACATTCAAAAACCTATATTAAACTACAGAGCTGCACCAAACAGCTCTGTGGACAATTCTATATTAACTGACAAGAAAATATTTTTTTTCTGAAAACTTTGAATACAGAAAAACTTCTACTGACTCCCAGGCAGCTTTTTTTTTCTCCACCCTCTACTACTTATGACAGAAAGGAATATTTTGAGCTGACAAGCCAATTAGCTGTCAATTAGTTGATTGATGTGCTCCCCACTAAGCACCAGGCAGCAAAACAAATTGTCACAGTCCCGGAACCAAGAGCTTGGCTTTGCCACACACCTTCCTGCCCTGATTTTTTTTTTTAAGTGGATGTGAGAATTCATCCAGCAGTAGAAAGAAATTTTGATAAGAAAGCTTTACTTTGGCAAATTTTGGAAAAGTTTTACTTTGCCTAACTTCAGACTCCACAGTAGCAAGAGTGACCAAGATCAGCATAAAGCCATCACTGCTTACTAGGCTGGGGCTTTTTGTTCTAGTATGTCTAGTAATCTTTAAAATTACATTTATTCCCAACATTTTTGAGGCAAATTGACACACTTAGTTTGGTGTAAATATAAAAAATAGAGTACCCTGTGTTTGTTCTTTACCTTTTCTTTCTCTGAATATGTCGCATGCAGGCTCCTCTTTATGCATTGCTTATACAATACAGATTTCTTATTGCCTGTGTTCAGTCATTGTTTATTCCATTCAGTTTAGCAGGAAAAAGAATGCTAACCTGCTAATATTAGTATACAGGACCTAAATATACTCTGTTCTTGCTCTCTCTCTCTCTGGAATCTGACTTCCAATTTCTAAGCTTCATGCCTTCAAAAAGACATATGATACCCATTTGTCTGTATACTGGCATTGCTCAATAACTGAAATAGTTTTTCCTGTTCACTAGGGTTTGCTACCTTTTATATAAGGAGGTTTAAAATTTTCCAGTGGTTTAAGTCAGTATTTGCTACAGTAATGTTTTGGTTTGTTTGTTTGTTTTTTCACATTTCCTTAAGTTTTTCTTTAAAGACAAAATGAATTCTCAACTGTGAATGAGTTTCTTCCCTCATTTATTAGCATGATGGTTTTGAGGTGCTGATAGAGGACAGCTGACCTGAAAGACAAGGGAGAGGGAGATTGTCATTCTAGAAATGTACTCTCCTGGCCTGTCCCTGGATATGTGCCTCAGCTTTCTCTCTGTTTCTGCAGTGCTGGATGGGGCTGTTTACCAAAGCTGTTGTGTAGTGCCTACTGTATCATCCTGACAAGGCACATGGAAGCTTGGGGAAATATTCTGAATTTCTGATGGATGTTTGGAAGCACCCCTTGGATATAATTTCAAGACAGCAGAAACAACTGCCTGGCCATTTAGCAGGGAGCTGTTAATGAGGGTGTTGCACACAAGAGAAGTCTTTGACTTTGGTTCAAGTGGGATGTTGTTTTCTGATGGAGTGGCATATAGTTTTTATTTGAAGAACAGTGCAGGTTGGAGAGGAGCTGAAGTAAGAACATATTTGATTTCCTGGGTTGATCACAACCCATGAGGCATTCATTGCCTTCTGTGACTATTTGTGTATGAATCTGCCCACTTCTTATTTCCACTTAATGTGATAGGTGTGAAACTGCTGTTTGAGAAGGCAGAAGGACCCCAAATCTGTCAGAAGTGGTGTCACAGGGAAGCAAAAAGGAGGTAGGAAATGTGCTGCACCTGGAGGGTGAAAGCAGGAATAAAGGAATTACTGTACATGCAGGATGTCTTCCTCCTTTTCCAGCTGTGACATTATGTAAAGAAAACAGAAAGGATGCTCAGGATGAATAATTTAGGGGGAAACAAGGGGTATAAAATTGGTGAGCTGTGAATATGCAGCCAAGACAGCGACTTGAAGCTGTGTTTGTGCATAATTTTCAAGGCAATATTGGATTTTAAACTCTTATCTCCAGATGTTAATCCTTAATGGGAGGAAAGATGGAGCTTGGCTTCCACAACTCAATTTGTAAAATAGCAGCCACATGTTTCCTTCACCCCCCCATTGTTTTTATCTCATAAAATGCAAAATTGCAATTCCCCTGCTTAATTTTTGTCCTATAGTGTCTTCCCATTTAACAGAGTTATCATCAAAAAACTCATTAAGCAATGTTTTTGTCTCTTATTACGGGAATATGCCATTTTACTGCAAAAGGTTACAATTTTCAGAGAGTTGAGCTAGCCTCTGACTCTGTGCCAATTCATTATGAGTCCAAATTATCAATCCACTCTAACTTCTAGAGGTCAGATACTTACCTGGTATGGACTAGTCCAACTCCTTAGTACACACAGAGGCTGTCATGGTACACTCTGGCCATCCATACTTTATGCCTTGCTGTTGTGGGCAGCAGGAGACAACTGTCCTACTCGTAGTCATTACAACCGGTTTTTCATATAGTTAGCTGCACAAAGGGGAAATCCCTTTTTATTTCCATGCTTCCATTTTAGATTGAGGATTTTCAGGTTGTAATTAGCCTTGTGCAATGAGAGAGGAGCATCGACGAATATGCAGGTGTCTAGTTTAGTGCTACAAGGAGGAATGAGCAAAGTTTAGCCCTTCATTTATTTGTGTGTATCTGGGAGAAGATTGCTTCTCTGTCACAGTGGCAGCTGTTGAATTGGAGGGGAAGAGGATTAATAAAAAGCAGTAAGCAAAAACTTGGAAAGCACGGAGAAAGCCAGGCAGCATTCAAGAGGAAATGATTCTGAATCGATCCCCAGTTTCACACTTTGGGGCAGCAGGAAAGAGCAGTTGGAAGGAGCTGGTAAATAGTTAATACGTTTTCCCTCTGAGGGGCTGACAATATTGGTGACAGGGTAAGAGCAGCGTGACGGGAGCTGTGCCAAACGTGAGCGCGGTGGCTCGTCGCAGCACGGTGCCGCTCGCCATGTGCCAGACGGGACATCTGCTCTGGTTGGAGGGGAGGCACAAACCTCTCACTCCCATTCTTTGTGCTTGGGTTTCCTTTAGGTAAGATCTGCCTTCCCTCCCCAGTTCCTCCAGGACCTGAGGAAACTATGGGGAAAACAGAGTGAGGCACATCTGGAGTGATGCAGCAGCTGGGAAATGCCTAATGCTGCAGGGGATGGTGGTACCATGTGGATGGCTGTGACCTTTTCAGTATTCCAGATTTTGATTGATTGGCCATTTCCCATCTTTCCCAAGCTGTAAACAGGGGAGCACTGAAATAGGTGGCCAAAATAAACACAGAGTTACATAGGCTAAGGCAAATTTATATTGAATTTATGAGAGATAAAATTTTGCTACCTCGTTCCACCCATAAAAATTATAAAGAGAAAAGAAAGTGACATAAAATCAATCCATTTCCATGGCAAAGCTCATTATGAGGACAGAAAATATAGTCCCATATTAACTTGTTCTCATTACTGTTCTAAGATTTATCACGTTGGGTGCAATGTACAAGGGAGGAAAGGAATACCTTCCTTGCCTTTACCTTAAAAAAAAAAAAATCAAACAGACAAAATAAGCCAAATTATCCTCATCAAGCTCAGTGAGCATATATTAACTCAGAAGGTGTGACTTTGAGGAGCAATTCCAGGTTGGATCCTCTGGCTGCCCTGCCCTGGCTGTCACTCTTCCCTCAGCATCTGTGAAAACTGGCACTCTGGGAGGAAGATGCTGCATGAGGGGCTGACAAGGTGAAAGAAACCACTCTGGGTCTGTACAGACCTGGGTCTGTAACATCATACCTCTTCTAAAGGGTGGCAGGAAACCTTTCACAGCAACTAAATGAAGTTACTTAATACTTATGGACAATTAAAGTACATAATGTGTTTCCTTTTTTTGTGCTACTGCATTTATTCTGAATTGCTCACTGAATGTGGCAGTTACCTGTTTTCTGGCAATTTAATGTAAATGTAGTAGCTGGGAGTCTATAGATGGCCGCGAATACCTCAAGGGTGCTAATTATTTGACTTGCAAATATACTAGAAAAGTTTTAATTGGAGGTGCTGCATGATGAGAAACAGAGCTTCCTGTCTCCTGGCCCTGCTCCCACTGACAGAGTCATTCAGTTGAGACCTTGATTGAAACAGCCATGAAACTGTGTGTAAACAAGGTACTTCACACCACAAAAACCAGCCCAGACTCCCACACGTGAATAACAGAGCAGCCCAAGTGCACCTTGCATCACCTGTCTCAGAATACATCAAAGCTCAAGATCCTCTGGATTGGTTATCAATGTGAATGGTGGATGGATTAGGACTGGTACTTCCCATGTGTTTCCAGTAGCCTGTTAGGAAAAAACAATCTTCCTCCTGGAGGAGCAGGACAATGGGATTGATCAGCTGAGTTGGAAAGGCTGATGTACACAATGACTCTGAACTGCAACTGACCTTGACCACCCACTGATGTGGTATGAGGCACCTGTGCCATAGGTTGGAAAGTCTGGGTGGATAAGCTCCCCTTGTCTCAAAAGCCCAGAAAAGTCATCTGCTCCAGTCATCAGAGAGAGCAAGGGGACTGCAGTAGATTTAATGAGTGTCTTTTTAACACCACCTAGCTGATGGGGAGCAGGATTTGGAGTAGGAAACGGCTGATGAAAAAAGTAAGATCAGACTTGGGTTGTTCAGAGCCAGGAAAGTGAATTTCCATGATCAGGCCAACCCCAAGGTCAGAGATTTTGTCTGACTGCTGTATTTTACCTGCAGTTCTTATTCTCAGCTCAGCTTAAGCAGAGCAACAAGTCCTAGGAGAGAAGTCCAAACCTGACTTTGCAGATGGACCCGTTGCTGCATTTGCAATGCAAGTGAACAGCCCTGGCTCTGAGGGGTTGTTCGAGAGGCCGTCTCATCCTCACATACATTGTTCCTTGTGTACCGCCAAACAGATGCAGTTCATTTTGGAGCTGACATCTGGTGCTGTCAGAGTACATAACTGGTGCTGATTTGCAATGCAAGCTGAATATTCTGACCTTTCTGGTGCACTCATACGAGATGACATTCTGTAGGTGCTCTATAGATAAACTATTCAGTGTGTGGTGTGTGGGTTTGTTTACAAGGGTGACAAGGAAAAGGTAAATACACAAAATGAAGCCTGCCAGATTTGGCCAATGTAAAACCTCACTGGTCAGCTGAAGAAAGGAAGAGATGACAGATGAATGGAGGGTGTAATGCCCGGATAAACACAGGCATTTCTACAATTCAGGATTATAAATGCTGCTTCTCAACTAAATCAGCCTCCTCCTTACCCATGTAAATAACATTCCCAGCTCTCTCCTCAGGCTTGTGGAGGATGGCACAGATGTATTGCAATGTTTTGATAGGATGGTTGCCTTCATCCTTCCAAAATCTGGAAGGCCAATGTTGAGGTATCACCGAGGCTGGGTCAAAGAGAATCATGTCAGGGTTATCTCTACTTCATAGCATAAAATTAATTCTGACCTATCCATGAAAATGTACCTAGCACTGACTTGAAAAGGAACTTTCATATGGGGCATTGCAATACTCTTCAGAAAGGATAGCTCTAGTCTGGAGCTGGGTCTCTCAGGACAGGCTATGCTTGCTTTTGCATAAATGGTTCTGGGATTTATATTGTCGTATGGCTGGAATTGCCTGAGGTCTTTGCTCTACCTAGTTTGTCTCTGCTTTTTGGTGTGATCTTCAAATATCTTGCTTTTTCATGCATTTATGCCTACATATCAGACTGGGACATGGGGAATGGAGGGAGAGGCTCTTTAGGGAGAGAGAGGCTTTGCTTTACTTGGTTGTTAGCATCCAACTCTCATACACCCCAAAGCCTGTTGGCATGGGGAATTATAGGATCACACAGACGATCCTCAGCTATTAGCTGAGAATGGCCCTTCACACACTTGTGAAGTGTAGAATGGATAATCAGAGAGAGGGAGAGAGGCCAGGACCTCTCCTCTGCAAACTCTCACAGATTCACATCCTGCTGGGAAGAAGTTGTGCATCTGCAGCTGGGCTTTGAACTTGCCCTGTATTTTGAATTGCATCAAGTGGTGGAAAGCTGAGTAATAACAGGGCTTGGATGTAATGGCAGAGGAGCTTCACTAGTGTCATTGCAGATAAAAGTGAGATACAAATGTTTAGAAGAAGCTTGGGCACTGACATGTTTAAGGGACAATGAAGCAGAGCTATCTGAAGCCAGAAGTTAGAGCATCTTCCCTCCATACAAAATCAGTGTCCCATACCTGTCTAAACACCAACACATGCCCAGTGAGTGGCCTCATGCTGCCATGAAGGAGTTGACTGGGCCCTTGAGCCTTGAAGAGACTCAGTACACTGACCTCCAAGCATAGTAAATTATAGTATTTCCCTTGGCTTCACTAAAGGACTGCCCCCTTACAGACCTTAAAGGTCTAGCTCAAAATCTTGCAGATACCTTAAGAATCTCTAATTGGTTTGGGGTGCTGATAACATCTTTCCTTGTGTGGTCTTCTATGGCTGAGTGAAGATGAGGTTTGGTTGAAGCCAAAGCACCAGCAGTGCCTGTTCTCATGAGAGTCAGAGGATCTCATTTGCTTTTGATACTGCTGTTCCTTTTTAAATTTGGTGCAGACAGCCTCATGGATTCAAAAATTACTCGGAGAGAACACTTAGACACATAGTAGTACATGGAGTATGACTGTGTGAACTGTACTTGCTTGGGAAAATTTGCTAAAAAATAATAAAATGCAGAAGCCTTGTTATTATCACAGCTGAACAGACCTTTCTGACATATACTATTAAGTTGCTTCTGTTTCACTCAAGTTTTGCATTACTGACTCTGTTTTCCACGAATGACCTTTTCCACGCTGGGCTTTGTAAAACTCTTCCCATTCTTCATTTAGAAATTTGCTAAAGTGTGTTTGCAGAAACCATAGATTTTTTAAATTTATTTATTAATTTTTCTGTTGAATCATCCCTTTTTGGAGAAAGGAACAAAGAGTTATGCTGCTGACCTTTCTTTATATTTAACAAGATCTTTTTGCANTGAAGAGACTCAGTACACTGACCTCCAAGCATAGTAAATTATAGTATTTCCCTTGGCTTCACTAAAGGACTGCCCCCTTACAGACCTTAAAGGTCTAGCTCAAAATCTTGCAGATACCTTAAGAATCTCTAATTGGTTTGGGGTGCTGATAACATCTTTCCTTGTGTGGTCTTCTATGGCTGAGTGAAGATGAGGTTTGGTTGAAGCCAAAGCACCAGCAGTGCCTGTTCTCATGAGAGTCAGAGGATCTCATTTGCTTTTGATACTGCTGTTCCTTTTTAAATTTGGTGCAGACAGCCTCATGGATTCAAAAATTACTCGGAGAGAACACTTAGACACATAGTAGTACATGGAGTATGACTGTGTGAACTGTACTTGCTTGGGAAAATTTGCTAAAAAATAATAAAATGCAGAAGCCTTGTTATTATCACAGCTGAACAGACCTTTCTGACATATACTATTAAGTTGCTTCTGTTTCACTCAAGTTTTGCATTACTGACTCTGTTTTCCATGAATGACCTTTTCCACGCTGGGCTTTGTAAAACTCTTCCCATTCTTCATTTAGAAATTTGCTAAAGTGTGTTTGCAGAAACCATAGATTTTTTAAATTTATTTATTAATTTTTCTGTTGAATCATCCCTTTTTGGAGAAAGGAACAAAGAGTTATGCTGCTGACCTTTCTTTATATTTAACAAGATCTTTTTGCAAGTTGAAAATCATGCCATTGATCTAAGTAGTTCTTCCTATCCTGTGTCAGTGTGTTTATTCAACCATTTCTTATGTCTGTAATGGTATTTATAGTACAACATGTTTTGTGGGAAAATGTCACTTTCTCATTCCATAAAAAACATAATGGAGAAACTGAAAGTACATTATTAGAGTATTTCAAGGGACAGGGATAGATTAAAGAGTGAATCACTTGCTGTCCTATATTTTGATGAAAGAGAATGAAATCCATCACTTATTAAGTCACAGTTCAGTTGTTTTGCAACTTTTGGGGTATACTCAGGTTTCCTATCGCGTGCACAGCACTGCTGTCTCCCCACAGAGCAGGGAGGGACCAGGGCTCTTATGACCAGTGGTGATGAATTAATTGAATGTCTTGCTGCTGCGTTACATTGTGCTCTGATGGGTGCCCACGCCAGCATGGCCCCACCAGAGAAAAGGAGCTAAAAAAGACTTAACTTGACCTCCCAAGTTGTATGAAAGGTTTGTTCCATGGCTGCCAGTAAACAAAATGCTTGTTTCGAGCAGACTTATTGCCTTCTCCAGTAGTGTTACTTATTATATAGGTCACGAGGAGTTTGTTGGTGTGGGATTTTATTTGCTGCATGAAAAAGCTACCAGACATTCACCTTTACAACTAAACTAGCTATTCCAGCCACTCTGCTGCTTATCCGAGACTCCTTTCCCTTGTAATATAGTATCTAAGCCTTGGTAATAGATAACATCACCTGGTGCACTGAGCAATGATGCTCATCAACAATTTGTGACCCCTTAGCATGTGTTAAAGGTAGAGGAATGAAATCATGCAACTCCAAGTTGGTCAACCATGTTCAACCCAAGCTCATTTCTTTTTGTGTGCCTGTCAGGGGTTTGTGAGAGCAAAATTATGGATCAGTGACTTCAGTCTTTCTGAGATGATGTGTTACAGATCTAGCAAGGAGCTCATGCCCAACTACAGTTTTCTTCCTTCTTTAAAACCTGGCTCCTGGAAGTCTCCCCAGTTACATCTTTTGTCATGATCACTCCAGCCATCTCAGCCATCTCACAGCTCCCAGTAGCTGTGTGCAGGGTTTGGAAACATCACTGCCTGCCCCTGTAAATCACTGCTTTCCATTCTGTCTGGCTATATCCATAATGGGTTTTCATTCTCTCAGCATCTGGCTCACATCTCACAGCACTGAGCAGACATCTGAGCTGGGGGACCCTGAGGCATCGGGTTCAGCTATTCAACCTAATATTCTGCTGTTAAATGAGTTCAGGAGAGGAATACCTTGTGCTGCAGCTCTTTCCCATGCCACGATTCCCACCAATTGCCAGGGCTGACTTGCAAACCCAATAATTGTTGGTGCTACAATTAACTGAAGACTTCTTCACTAAGGAGCACAGAAGTAGCCCTGAGAAGTCCTGTTAACTTCAGGAGCACGTAGGTGCACAGAAGGACCAGTTCAGCCTGGGCTGCCAAGCCTCCCAGCTGATTCAGAGCAAATCTCTTTTGTTCTCCCTCTTTGTTTCATGCAGCAAATAAAAAGGAATCCCCCAAGGGCCAGAGCATTTAGGCTTAGCATATTTTTGTTTGTTCAGAGCATATCAGTCTGTTGTTCTTCCTGGCTAATCAGATAGAGCGGAAGCTAAAACAATCTCAATTTGTTGTTCCATTTTATTCTATACATAATCACTGCTTCTCGTTTGCCTCTAAATAGCTGCATAAATACACATTAAATGCAGTGACATCTCTTTTGGGACTCGCTCCAGTGTTTCCTGGTTATTTTCTCTCTTTGGAAGAGATTAGGTTCTCAGATACTGCCACGATTCTTGTAAAAGCCTCTGTACTGTGCACATGAAGAAATGGATATTATAAGGCCGGGCCCATTCTTGTCCCCTGCAGACATAAGGGGTTTGGTGGCACTAAAACAAATCCATAAGAATATCATGTGCCCTCATACTGTGTGTAACAGCAGAAAAAACCCTCTCAGTTTGGGTAGCCATGAAGGTTACTTTGAAGTGACTCTTCTTGCACTGTTCCCTCTTCTCTCACCTTTCTCTCTTTTCACCCTGTTTCTGATTCTCAAGCTCTCATCCCATTTTGCAGGGATCTCTTTGGATTAGTGGCTTGTGATTCCTGCAGAATGGCTGGCTTCTCTTTTGGGCTGGTTTCCATCACCCAGCAGACAGACATTTCTGTCTGGCCAACAACTGTCCTTATGGCATGAAAAGAGACATTTGATGCTGTATAAACTAACTGCCAGCTCTAGAAAACCATGAGTGTGAAAGTCTCCACAGAATTCATAAAGTATTTTTGGCCATTTTCTTGTGCTTTCAGAATTTGTTTCCTAGAGATGAGCAGGAGAAGAGTTCCCAGCACTCAAAGAAAGTGGCTTTCAAATTCACCCATTCAGGTGGCTGCACATCATTTCCAGAGCAGCAATGACCTCAGGCAGTCATGTTCCTTGGGGTCTGCCACATCTGGCAAGCTCAGAGTGGGAAAAGGCTGAGCCCACATCTGTCCTCAGCATATGACACAGTCACATTGCTCATTTTATCTTTCATTTTCAGTTTGTTTATTTTAGCTAGAGAATCAGGAGAGCAACCTTACCAATTTAATCCAACCCATAGGTAGGTTTTTGCAGTGTGACATAATGAGAACTGCTATACGTTTTTTTTTCCAAAAGAGACTATAGTTAATCCAACATATTTAATGCAGATTAACTATTTCACTCTAATAGTGAGGCATTCACCCAAAACATACTCATATAATGTCAGATACATATATGAACATAAATTTGTGACTACACAGGCATGCACATTAAGCTCTAGTGTTCTTCATTTAGGAAGCTATTTGGTAAAGAACTGGGACAAACCCTGAGGGTGAACATAGTTCTGCCTGTGACAAACTTGTGACTGAGGTCCTGTAACACAAATGAAGTTGAAGCCCAGGTCCTAGTGTTTTGCATCCTTTTGTATTCCACAATCTTCCCACACCTACGTGACAACTTGTCACTGCTGGTTACGTCAGCACATCATGTTCAATATATTTCCAAGGTGCAAAATGAGAGATGATCAGAGAACTTCTGAAATATCTGAGAGAAACTATGATCTTAATTGCAGTATTAAGCCTGAGTGTGGAAGAGCTCTGCTGGAGGAGCTCTGCTCCAGGAGCAGCATCTGCCGAGTTGCTCCTTATGGAGAGCCACTGCACATTGCTTTGCCACTGTGGTTATCAAGCAGTGTGTTATCACTGTCCCCAGTATTCCCAGTGTGCACATGAAGTGGTGAGGGCATGGGGCAGCATGGATGGATGGATCACCAGCCCTGTCCCAAGCATATCAGGTGCTGCTGGGCTTGTCATGCTGCCATTGTGTCCAAATTGTGAGAGCAGGCTGGGGTGGGAGTACACCTGTAGAAAAGCAAAATATTCTTTTCCTTTGTCTGTTTTTATGCCTCCTCCCAGATTTGCATGTCTTTAAGTAAGGAAAAAGTCAGGTATAGCACTGACACAGCCACAGAATCAGGAGTCACAGAATGTTAGGGGTTGGCAAGGACCTCTAAAGATCATTGAGCCCAATGCCACTGCCAGAGCAGGACAAAAACTAGAGCAGATCATGCAGAAATGCATCCAGATAGGAGCTGGGGGGAGAAGAGGAAGGAGAAACAAAACTCTAGTTTATAACAGAGTATAGTATAAAACCCAGCTAAAGCACAGTGAACAGCCTGGGGAAAGAAGAGTTCTGCATTTCTGCTTCAGAGAAATGCCCCAAATTTCTCTGCAAGAAAACATATCTATCGTGCTGTCGGCTAATTAATGCTGCCCAAGATGAACGTGGTGAAGGAAAACACAGGGGAATTTGAAAATGCACTGAAAAGAGCAAACATATTCCAAGGCAAACAAGTCGGATGTGAAAAGCTGGAGGTCGGGCGGGGACTGCGCCGGGCAAAGGCAACCGCAGGGTTTTGGTGCCGCGCCCGAGAGCAGGGCAAGGCTGATCTCTAGCGGCTGCTCTCGGCTGCAGGGGAAAGGCTTCCTCTCCTCTGCCTTGGAGGTGATGGGTGTCTTTTCGGGGTGTTACTCCCAGCACCGTCACCCAGAGCAGGGTGAAAATTTTGCCAGATTTGGGGTGGGTTTTTTTCACCTTTAAGTAACACACCAGATGTGTTTTCTATCGCTAAGAAGCCGATTCTGTAGCAACTCTACCATGTGTCTCTAGGAGCAGGGCTCTTTCTCTTGTATTGGGCTTATTAACAGGAATTGTTTGGATAAAAAAGGAAAACATTCATTTTAGAGCTTTCTAGAATTTCTTTACATTCTGCTTCAAAGCAATTCTTTCTTTTTATTTGCTGTTGAATAGTAGATTCTTTTTACTTTCTTTGTGGTGCCCAGTCTTGTTCCTCCTATGACTGATGCAAGGAGAAAGTGTAGGAAAAGTAGAAGTAAAAGCCAGACGTGAAGTAGTTGTCATTTGTTTTAAATAGATCTCTTTCTAGGTCTAACAAAATCAAATCAACTTAAAAAAAAAAACAACAAGATGGCCTTTCATGCATAATATTTCCATATATATAATAATATTCCAAATAATATTTGGATTTTTTTTTATTCCAAAACTTTTTGGTTTTGGTATAAAAAAATAATGGTTTCTCTTCAACAGGAAAACACAACTCCTCACTAAGCAAAACACACACTCATGCCATCAGTCAAGAAATAAAGCAGTTCTTGCTCAGCAGTCGATTAGTGCCTGGTTCACATTTTTGTTTTTATCAGTTGGAGTCTCTGAAAGTGCAATTGGGAAAATCATCCACCTTCTAGCCACCACTCACAGGAACCAGCAGGAAAGAAAGAATCAAAACCACATTTTAAAATAGACAAAAATTATGACAACTACATGTTTTGAAGGACTATATAATATTGGATTTGTCAGAAGTCATTTCCCTCTGGGGTGTGCTGTACCACCTAAAACCACTAATTTGCTCTCAAACTGCAAGACTAATAGTGATGACACTATTGCTTTTTCAGTCACTGTACATATTTGTGTTCTACATAATGCTGACAAGTCACTGAAACAGAAACCACACATTCAGAGCATCATTTATCTGATTATATATGCTCACACCTCCTTAATTTAAGACTATTTTATTAGCTGATAAACCACAGAGCACTGCTGTGTGTCTCTGTATGTTCCATTAGCAATTGTTGCATAATAACCTTTGCTGATGGACATTGAAAGCCTACAAATCAGAAAATAAATTCATCCATAGCTGTCTTTTGAAACAGGCCATTATTTTTTTTTCCTGGATAGAATACTACCTTTCCTTAATTAAAGAAGAGATGATGAAGAATACTTCAAATTGATCTAGCACAGTTCATTCAAGGGTGCTTTGCCTAACACATCCTTCCCCTCCTGAGCTGTTTTCATTCTGCCTGCACAACACTGAACACCCCATGATCTATTCCCCATCTGGGTGTCTCACAACAACAGCTAATAATATTATCACCAAAACCACAACCACTTCAGGGAAAGACAGAAACACCTAATCAGCACATAACCGTAATGTACTGGGAAGGAGCCAAGCTGAGGAACATGGGAATTTATGGCAAGGGCAGGTTTGCTTTTGTCTGGTGTAATTCTCCTCCCACCAACTGCACGGCTAAGATCCCCTTTCTTAGGTGAGGACAACCCCTCTGATGTTCCTCCCGTTTCAAAATGAGCATGTCTTAGGCCATCTCTCACTCAGTAGTGGAGCTCAGCCAGGGATAGCAGCTTGCTCTGTGCTCCTCTCTAACCTCTGTCCTGCCATAGCCAATGTCCATATTTTTGCTGGAGACAGAGCTATACCCCTCAGACTGTGCTGCCTCTTGCTAAACTCCTTTTTGACAAAAGCAGGGCTGTCCTCTGCAACGATACCTTGCTGGTGACGAGCTTGTGGGAAGAAAGAGGCTTTGTTTCTCAAGAGGGAGAGAGGTGGCAAGTCCCATTCATCCCTGAGTTCTCAGTTCTCAGCCTTTCCATGTGATGTCCATGCCTTAAACTTCCTTAATGTCTGTAATGAAAGGATTTACTACAAGGCTTGTTTTGTTTTGTTTTAATGTCACTTAGGTGTTAAAGGGAGGTAGGTGTGCAGGTCTTGCACAAGATAGCAGTTCATGCCATGAATGATCAAGGCTAGGCTGGGTAGGGGCCACTGGAGGCTGTTCCAGGAGGGCACAGCACACAGTCATGTCCATGCCAGCATGAACTGGGAGCACAAAACTGTGCAGAAGAAGCACCCTTAATTTTGGCATCTTTCCTGTAGCTCCTTGGAGAGCAGTTAGGGTTTGGTGGGGCAGATGCTTTCCCTCTGTCCTGCCATGGGGTGCTCTGAAAAGCAGATATTCAAGGCTCATGCCCCAGCATTTCAAAGCAGCCCTGAATGTTTTGTGATGGCTTCAGAGCCATTTTTTTTTACATTTTGCTGCTGGCTGTCCCTCTCACAGCTCTGTCATTCAGCACCAAGAGCATTTGTTGGCCTGTGATGAGGAGCTGTGTGACAGCCAACAGGCAATAAACGTCCTGCAGCAACCCGCTGCTGTCTGTATGGATCCTTAGACTGATTCATTCCTCTCTCTCTGGCAGCACAGGCCTGACACATCCTGCTCTTTCTGGCATTAAGGAGAAGCTGGTCAACAAGCTGCCTTGCACTTAGAGGAAGCAGCCTGTAGGAAATGCCTCTTGCTGAGTCTTGCTGAGGAATCCTCCTCATTTGGCCATGTGTGCAACTAGCAGCCCCAGCTACAAAGGGCAGGTGTCCATTCAGTAGGCTCCCCTGCAAAGGCAGGTATTCAGGGAATGAAAGAATTGCCCTACTTTGATTCTGTTTGGGAGTCTTCAGAAGCAGGAAGGATGTTTCCCATGCAGGGTTTCCTTCCCCCCCACCCTGCAGTGGCAGGACAGACTGTGCTCCACCTTGAAGGGGACACCAAAGGGAGTGGTGGCTCTTCCTTCTCTGACCCTCATCCACATAAGGCTTCTGTACTCACTCATTTGGAGATCACACTGATGAAAGACACACTTAAAAGCCCGCCCAGGGAAGTGATGTAGTCCCCATCCCTGGAAGTATTTAAAAGACATGTAGATGTGGCACTTAATGACATGGTTTAGTGGTGGACTTGGCAGTTCTGGATTAATGGTTGAACTCCAGGATCTTAAAGGTCTTTTCCAGCCTAAATGAGTCTATGATTCTCACATTTCTCTTCACATTATGCAAAACAGGGGTACCTTCAGGAGTAAAGGCCTGCTGCTCTCATCAGTGCTCACAAACTGTGTGTGTCGGGGGGAAAGCCCTGCTTGGCTTGTGTGCTTGACATCATTTCTCACAGGTAATGGCTCCTGCCAAATCAGCCCCAAAACATTTCTTCAAACAGTGCTTAACGGCTTACATGCTTAGAAATAAACCACATTTAGCTGCCTTTAACACTTTTCCTTCTTTATTTTTATGCATTAAGATCAATTTCATGAGCTTTCCTAGGTAAGATGATTGCCATCAGCAGGAAGAATGTAGTAGATTAATTATAGATGTGTGTTAAATTACTTTCATTACCACCCTTAGTTCTGGGAGGGAGTCATATGAGCAGGATGACTGATGAAACTGTGTTTTTTACATATTCCCCTGGTAATGGATATTTTTACTTGGCTGCCAGTGTTGTTGCCAGAGAAGCTGGAATTGCACATTTCAGAAAATGGAGGTTCAGTCTAAAATTAACATCCAAATATTGCCAGACAACTGTGGCTAGGACAGACTGGCTGGAATACAAGCTGTCTGTTCAGGGTCTCCTCCAGGCAGCCCTCAGTGATGTTCAAAGGTGAATTTAGGGAGTATTCATCCTCTTAATATCAAGCACACCCAAATACAAGGGAGAGGGAGTCATTTGCATTTGGGATGCTGTTTCTACACACTGTCAAACATGTAACAGCCAAGGCAAAAGTCAACACGAGTGGAAAGTTATTTTCCATATTCACCTTACAACAACCTTGGTGCAGGGTATTTTCTAGGGATTAATGACCAGGCCAGTTTAATGGCTCTCTGCTGAACTTCAGGCTATCAACTTTTCACAGCCTATCATTAATCCCTGGAAAATATCTAGGTTCATGATAGATACGAGTGAAAAATAATACACAGTGTGAAGGTAAGTATATTGCTAGTGTTTCATCATATACTGGCCCTAATTGCTAACTTCAGATGCACTTCAGAATACAACTAAATTAGCTACAGTTTAGTTACACTGTAATTACAAAGCTGCTTCGCTGCACTTCTATTTCCATAGTGTATAATTACTATTTTCTCTGGCTGAAAGCTGAAATCATTACATTGTCCCTCATGTTTCATAGTCAAATGCACTACACAATACTGTATTTTGAAGGATATCTGTAACACATAAGTCAGAGGACAAATGCCTAGTGGCTGAATTAAATACATTTCTAGCCACTGCACTCACAATCTGTTTTATTAAAATAATAATAATAATAATAATAATATACTTTGACAATAGTTTTCTAACCAAAAGGAAAAGAGAAAAAGAAACCAAAACAGTCAGGCCATTTTCCAAAACATGGAGCATAGTGAGAAGTCTTGTGGATATTTGGGATATTCTAGGAGACTCAGTTAACTGAGGTCTACAAATGGAGGCTTATCTTTTTGATGGTTCCTCCTTGTAGACCTGCCTAACTATCATAATACAGATGGCATCTTGGCACTACATGCAGGAGAAGACCCAAATGTCTGTATCCCATCCTTTGAGCAGCAAAGAGTTTTTGCTTCTGATCTTAATTAATCATCACAATCATCTTTATTAACTTTTTTGATAAGATAATGATGACTCATTCATCTTCCTCATATCAACCCACTAGCACTGCTGTCCAGCAGGCTTTCTGGAGGGCACAAGATCTCATGAAGAGCACATATGCTCAAAAAAACTTACCACATAAGCTCCCACAATTCAGGATTTACTTTTGGGAGTAACACTAAGAGACATTAAAAAGAAAATAATCCAAAGAAATAAGAAATACGAATCACCATACATTACATCCCAGGTGTGAACAAACTTTATTACACAGATTGCCCTGCCTGGAAGATTGGAGAGTGCAGCCATGGAAAGCAAGTTGTGCTGCCTCCTCAGTCCCCAGCTGTGTTCTGGGATCCAGAGTCAAGCACTGAAAGGAGCTCCCTTCTTGCTTCACATTGCAACTGGCACCTGGTTAGGTCCTACCTGGCATCTTCAAAGATGTTTTGAAGTCCCCTCTTGCTACCAGATTTGTGTGATTCAAAGGTTATTAACCCACCAGTCTTGCCACCTATGAGGAATGCTATCCCTTTGTGAAAGGCTTTAGCTGGTGGATTTCCCCTCCAGTCTGTTGGAGTGAGGTTGGGATGTGGATGCATGCATGTACACACATGGTAGGGACTGTCTAGGTAGCCTGAAGGACATTAGAGAGATTTCCTTCCCCACATCACCTCTGCAGGAGCAGGCCTGCTCTGGTTTCTATCAGACTTGTAGAAGTGCCAAAACCCCCCCACAGCAGTCCACTGGGAGAATAATTAGACTTGGCAAGTTTGCTCAACAAGCACTTATTATACATAGTATTAGTGGGTGAAAGGTAGAGTCTGTGGTTTTTTCACTTAATAATGCATGGGTCCTCCTAGATACCCTTAGGATATCTCTCTGCAGTTGTGTGTTGTGATCAGATGGCATAACTAATGGCCAGGGCAGATTACAGACTGATTAAAAACTACTTAAGAATTTCATCTGTCCAGGAAGAGAATGCCAAGCCCTGCAGTATGAGGGAAGTGCTTGTCCCTATTACATTTCAGTGGTACCAGTTGCTACCAGCATGCACTGAATGACTCTGCTTTGCATATCAAAGAGCATCCAGGATACATAAGGAACACCTCATGTGTCTGAGTCTAGTCAGAATTAGACCTTGAAGCTGGCAGAAACAAATGGATATGACCAGTAAAGTTCAGAAGCACGTTCCTGTTTGGTACACAACCGAAGCAGCAGTGTTCCCAAAGAGGGTGGGAATTTCTTCATGCAACACATTTTGGAGGGACAACTTTGCACTGAGCAGGCAGAAGTCTAAAGACCTCCAGAGAGTCTACATGAAGCCTGTGTTCTCTGTGTTTGTCTTCCCATAGTTTTAGTCTGGTGTGAAAAAATTACAAAACCATGGGCTGGGGAGTTAGTAGTGGAAAAATGGATCATGCAGAGATGACCATGGTACAATGACGGGCAGTACCAGCTGGGGTGTTTGCACCCTTAGAAATATCAGATAGTCTGAAGAAGATCAAGACTGGTTGCTATGAGCAGAGTGCAGTCCTGTGTGTGCACAGGGGGACAGACCCATCCTTTCCAACATAAGATACTTCTTTGCTGCCTTTGTAGCAATAGACATATTTCATTTTTATCCCACCTAAAAGCTGCTGGGCACATAGGCCTTAATAGGTAAGACATAAAACGGAGCTGCAGTCACCAAAAGGCTTTAAACTCTATGCTGACCTGCTGGGATTGCTTCTAGCCTTTCCCACAGCATTGGCTGGAAACACTAATTCAGCTTAATGTGAGCTTCTGGTGAGATTTTAGTAAGCCTCTGCAGAGAAGCAGTTTCTGCAGTGCTCTGAAGGTCCTTTGCAGTGTTGAGTTTACAAAACTGACCTGGGACAGCCTTGGACACTTATGGCCAAATATCTGTTACCAATGGATCCAGAAGAATCAAAATGTAAATGCATCTTTTGAACACTGTGAGGGACTCATATTTGGAGGGTACAAACCTTGGGGTCTGTGCTAGACTGTCCCTCAATTGCCTGGTCCCTGCTGCAAGAGCTGTGGTATTGCTCCTCTGAAACTTTCCCTGTCTGGCTTTGCACCATAACATGTTTATTTTTGTCTGTCCAGAAAAACTGCATCTTGAATTTCTGACTAAAATATGATCTACAACACTTAAATGACTTTACACTGTTTAAAAAATGTTGGCATAGGGGATAACATACTTCTTAAAGTATAGAAACTGCACACACTCTGATAGCCAATTCAGTGTTGGGTGTCTGAACAAGGTAGTTTAAAAGATAAAAAAGGAAGGGAAGTCACTAGAGGAAGCATTTTCAGTCTGCATTCATTAGTAAAACTAACATTGAAGAGATGTAGAGCATGTTTCAGAAAATAGTATCATGTAAACAAATAAGAAATGCTAAGAAAGTTTATTTTAAAATATTATCCAATTTTATGTCTTTTTGGTGGGAGGGGATCTAGATTTTTTTTTTCCCTTGCATAAATACAATTTCTGTTTGATGAGCTAAGGATTTGGGAATCTCCACACATAGGTTTGTGTCTATCTAAGCATCCAGACACCTACGCTGCAGAACATGTGTAGATCCACACTCCACAGGCACTCCCAAGCTGCAGGCACAAGTGTCATAGCAGGTCACCCCCTGAGAGGTGCTCGGCTCCACAGGACAAAGTGTTGTACGTCTTTTAAAAGGGACTCGCAGGGTGCCATTACCTGTGATAGCAGGGTCTTGGCTGCAGTGACAGAAAAGATCCCATTTACCTCTATACATTCATTTTTGGTGTGTGTCAGAATGTAAATGAGCCCCTCTCCAAATACAAACAGGAGCAGAGCAATACTTCAGTGAGCGCCAAAGCAGACGGCAAATCGTCTTCGTGTCAGAGCTGCACGGCCGTTAAGGGGGAGCTCTGCTGACAGTTATGAATGTCACTCATCAAAACACCTTCACACGGCTCTGATAAGTCTAAATGGTGCTATTTTGTAGTCAATGTCACTGTCACCACAGAGGGCACAAAAGTTGTCTTTTAAATTCATTCCTCAGTGTAATATGAATGCACCTATATTGTCTACTAGGCATTTTCTGAACACAGCCAAATAAATTTGGTGTCAGCTGCCACAGGAATTGTCCTTCTGAATAATCTCTTGAGTTGTCTAAAATGATTGTGTATTTCAAACTTAGAGGTTGGCATTTTTTTGTTTGCTTACTTGCTTGCTTATTTTTAACACACAGTTACTACCAAGTTACATCAACTCCTTTGTGGTTCCAAACTTCTCTGGTCTCCTTGTGTATTTTTCACTTTCTGAACATGGTTCATGTCTTTTATTAAGGGGAGGACAATTATATTTTGCTTGATTGATGTTCATATTGCCAGTGAACAGAACATCCTTTCCCTTGGCAGCCATGATGCTGGATGCAGGGAACTGCCCAGAGCAACATAAATACACACCAGTGATGGTTACAAGACTGAAAACTTCAGCCTCTTGCACTCACTTGGACAAGACAGGCTGATTTTACACTCTGTTCCTTAAGTGCTGGGTACTGGCATCCTTTTGGCTACCACCGCACTGAAGGTATCAGCACACACTAGCAATAGGAAATACAAGTACTAAAGCTCTTATTTGTGATGAGCTCAGATCTCCAGCTGACCTTGCAAAGATATGTCACCCTGCTCTCAGGCAGTCCATTTTGAATCACAAAATCATAGAACAGCAGGTTGGAAGGGACCTGAAGGATCATCTGGTCCAATCTCTCTAGTTAAAAGCACAATTTAGACATTTTGTTACTTGCTCCTTTCCCAGGCCATGACAGCACTATGTATGGCAAAACAGCATCTGGCACGAGTGATGGCAGAAAATATCCTTCTCTAGTAGTGACGCTCCACCACATAGCACTGTCACTGCTTTATCATGCTGTTAAAAAGGGAGGTAGGAATGTATACAAATTTTGCCACTTCAGAGTAAGTGTTGAAATACTAGAATTCCTCCTCCATGCCTTTACATTTGGAAAGCTAAATACAGAGAGGGAAAATGTGGAACTATAAATAAGAAATGAGTATGTGGGATAAATCTAATTCCAATCCATAGTATTTGTCACACTTCCCCATCAAACATCAGTTGTGCCTCACCAGCAGAATGTGGCTGCAGGGAGTGCCATGTTGTTGCCTGTTCTGTTGGCTTCTCTTGTGGTTGTTGGGAGTGATGGGTCAGCATCAAAATCAGGCTCTTATAGAAGTTCAATCCTGGAAACAATGGGCAATTGCTCCTAATAAGGTCCTAACAAGCTAACAAAAAAGTGTCTAATAAAAGCACTCTAGTGAAAGTGTTCACAATCATCCTTGCGTGTCTGATAAGCCAACTATGCCCCATGTGCCTCCTGCATTTGTTTATGGCACAACACACACACTCTTGACTTTCCTACACAGGTACTTTCCAGATGTAAGCATGCATGTAAATATGAATAATGTGTTCAATTTGCCACACAAATCACTAAATTATATGCACGGGCAGCTTCCACTCCTTCACAAGAGCTTTTCCTAATGGCTGTGTCAGATTGCACCAGTCATTTCTAAAAACTGAAACTGTTCTTAGAAAAGTTTGAGAGATTTCCAAGCCTGGATTACAGTTTGAGCCTGCTAGGTGTTGAATTGATTTGATTTGATTCAGTGAAGCATTTCTAGGGCTACTTACATGCTTAAAGGTGCACAGTGATTTGGCGTTGGTTTGCTGCATTGATTAGTGACATGCTGGGATCCTACAGTGGGGGCAGGAGGCAGGGTAGCAGTGAAGAGGAAGGCCACCCACACCTGAAAACCAGCCATAATCACCAAAATTGCATTCAAATAGTCTGTCTTTCTAGACACATTGACATAGTCTTAAAGATAGGATATTTTTCTATGACAGGAGGCTGAGTAGGTTAAATGAGATAGCTGCTTATTTTTAGAAGACTTCTGAAGCATTTATTACTCTCGGGGACAGGTTAACAAAGGTGTCTCTTTTCCAGAGGATTTTCACAGAGAGCTGAACAAAAAGCCTTTTTATTGAAAATCTTATCTATATTAACAAAGTTTTATGAACTAAAAAGCTTGCTTTGGGTTTCTGCTAGACAAAAAGCCTTTGCATCAGCTCATGCAGTAAGGACAGCTGAGGATCTGGGTGATTGTTCCTAGAATTAATTGATATGACCTCGTGGGGAGGTATGAAAATCATCCTGTCAGATCCTTTCCAGGTCATTCTCAGCTGCTTTCTGACTCACAGGGCCTGGAGGTGTGAGTCAGGCTGGCCCAGAATGTCAAAGAAACTATGTGGCAAGGAGCTCCTGGTGGTGGTCCTGGAACAAGAGGCTATGACCATTGCATTACCACATACATGGAGCCAGGACCAGAAACTCTATGATGATAAACTCCTTACTGAATAGAAAAGCAGCATTACCCCACAGATCACAATGGTCAAATGTAAATTATTTTTTTAAAAATAGTTTTATTATGTATATGAAAGCCTCCAGCAGGCATATTGGAAAATGTTCAGGACCTTTTATCAATGCCTTTTTTTACTGAAATATCATAGATATATTTGACAGAAATAAAGGGTAATAAAGGCACATAAAGGAAAGCTTAAGTATATTGTAAAGACATAATTGTCAGAGAAAATACAAGATACTACATAATGATAAAATTTAAGTCCTATTGAAGTCAATGGCCAAAGACCATTGTTCTTTAGTGGAACAACAGATTTCACAGAAAAGGTTTTTGTACAAGAAGATATGAGTGATCTAAATGTAAGGGTATAGTGTATTTCTGAAAGTATTTTTACAAGCCATTCTTCATAGTGTGTACACAAGTGATAATTAAATACAGTTCTTCAGTGACAAAGTAACGAAAAAGTACTATCTGATCACTACTGAAGCAAAGAAAAAGGAGACCTAGCCTTTGGTTTGGTGTTAGCTTTGAATTTGGGTGATAGGTGTGCAAAGTCCTTGTTTTTATCTAGTCACGTGGAGCTAAATCCACAAAAGGCTGATGATTCAGCTACATGATGCCATGTTCAGGATTCATAGCTCTTGGGCAACAGCTGCTTATTATAAAATACATCAGCACTTGCTGTCAGAGTCCAGATCTTCCCAGCTCAACATTATCACCACTGCAGGAGAGTCTCCTGCATGACCTCAGCTCCAGCTCTGCAGTGACCTGGGGAAACTATATTTAATGCAACAGCATGGCATGAGTCCACCAGCTATTGCAGTGTTAGCAACAGGGAAACACCTAAGCCAGCCCAAACCAGGAGGAGGCAGCTGTGTTTGGATTCCCTCCAGGATGGATGCAGTTTTAGCATGTTAAAAAAATTATGGCACAAGGTCACAGCTCTAAGATAGCATTTAAAATCAATAATCCTGAGTAGTGTGAAGCACAAAGGCTGCACTGCAGAGAGGGTTGTGGTTTAATGCATTACTATCCGTGGTATTTCCTATTTTCTAGCAGAGAGATACCTGTACTCAGCAGGGCTTCCAGGGACCTAACTGGAGGCAGTGGATCCCGTTTCAGCGTGCCTAAGCTTTATTCACTGATGCAGTGATGCCCATGGCTCCTCTGCGCTACAGTTCTTCATTTGTACAATTAATTAATAGTAACAACACTTACTGCCTCATCAGGGTACTGTAAAGAAAAAGCATGCTAAAGCTGGAAAGGCACTCAGAGATTGGATAATAGGGACTTTGTAACCTCTTATGGAAGGTTTTTAAAGAATTTGCACTATTTGAATGTATATCAAAGTTTAAACCCAAGACTGAATTTCTGCCCTGCACAAAGGACCTGGAAGAAGGATTCCTGTAGCATGGCAGCCTTGTACTGGCCCTCTGCATAACATCACCTTTCTCAAGGCATTTTGGTAAATGCAGAGATCCCTGAGAAAGTCCCTGAGCCACTGCAAGTTGCTTCCTTCCTAGCATGCTCTGGTCACAAGGACAGCCTGCCACTTCACTCCCAGGCAGGTACTGCCCTCATTCTGTTCAAGCAGCTCTCTCCCGGTGTATTCAGGATGAGTGTTAAGGTCTGGTTTACATTTCCATGAGACAGAGGTGCAAGTGACAGTGCAGCTGTCAGTGCAAGGCAGCACTGAATCCCTGGGATAATTCTGACACTGCAGTCAGAGAGACTCGTAGAGTTTTAACTGCATGGTGAGAAGATCCATCCACCACAGTACTCAATGCAAAGCCCAGTCAAGCTGCTGGAAGGGCTCTGCATTGATTCTTGTGGCCATTGGTCTTTTCACTGAGCAGAGAGGTTATACAGAGGGTAAAAGTGGGGTGTCAGTTAGACACTTGCTCAGCCACTCTGGGAAATGGAAAATACCTACAGAAAAACATAGCAGGACCTTTGGTACACAAATGGATACTGCACTGTGTCCCAAGACTTTATAAGAAACCTGACTTGTTTCTGGTCTAGTCTTCTCCTGCAACAAAGAGGATGCACATGGCAGAGCACAGAGCAAAATTTAAAAACCTAGTGTGATTTCACAGCTGGTGACCACTTAAGCAACCCAGAAGTAATTTCCTGTTCAGCACCTGAGAACAGGTTTAAACTTCATTTACGCCATTCATTTCCTTCTTCAGTTCTTGTTCCTCTCTCAGAAGTTCCATCTCAGGTCCATCCTGTGTGGTTTCTTTGTTCCAGTTATTTCTGCCTTCATTTTCTGTCCTTACAGATTTAGGATCCTCTTCTTTTGCCTTTCTTTTCTTCTCTTCCTTGGCAAGTGTACGATAATTATAATAATTCATGATGAACAGGAAGGTTCCTGCCAGGACCATCACAACTCCACATTTAATGAACATATATTTATAGTCCCCAAAGGTATCAATAAGAATTCCTGTAAAACATATATTTAAAAGACAAAAAAAAAAAAAAAAAAAAAAAAAAAAACTTAGAGATGAAGGCAAGAATATTGTGTTTTCAGATCCTATATATAAAGAGACAGCCTTGGGGCTTTAGGATAAAATAGGACATTCTCTGGGCTTCTGATCTCTTCCACAAATACTCTGATTCTACAAACATTTCACATGTGTTCCACTATATAGCCTGTGGATAGTTAACTTTAACAGAGGTAACACTACCAGTAATTTGTACAGTTAAGTTGGAGACAGAGAATCTACATTGCAAAGTCCAGACTTTTCAGGCACGCCTACTTTTTTCTATGCAGAAACTAAGTCCCCTGGTTGCAGAGTCTGCAGTCTTTCCATTGGGTCCAATGATTGCCTACAAAGATGTCCACTTTGCTTGGTAGTCCTCAGGCTGGTAACAAAACTGGCAGCTTTCAGGAAGACCTTTGTGAGATGGCACCTGGCCACTGGGCCTCATCTCAGACTTTTGACAAAAACTCTCCAATTTATTCCACCACGGACCATTCACCATCATTAGAGGGGTCTCAGCTTTTGGTCACAGCTGCCCTTTCTGTATTTATACTTGTGATCTAAAGACTAAAGGGCACTGTGTGGAACTTGAAAACATTAGTTCTGGGGAAAGCAAAGATGATGCTGTCAATGTCAGATAATTTCAATGCCAAGACAAATGTGACAGGTTCCTCTCAAAGGTTAATGCCTCTGCTACAGAGTTACAGAGTAATTGAAGGGAGACAGCTTAATTGAAATGTCAGTGTTCTCCATTATGTCAAAATGTAATGCAAATCTTACTGGGATTATGATCCTGAGCATTAATTCCCATTTACTCGTGCAACACAGACCATTCTTAACATCCTAAATCCTAATTAAAGTAAGACCCACTCCTAACCTGGCCTTCAGAGTACAGATAGTCCTCCTTGAAGCTGGCCCATCATCCATTAGCTCTCTGACTTTTTAGAATATGTTCTCCTCCTTAAAAAGAGGGACCTTTAATTACTTCCTGACTGGCCCCTAATGTTGAAAAGCTGATGATTAATTATCCCACTGCATTACACTAACAAGGGTTTTTATAGGCAACAAATAGATTTTTTGCTCACAAAAATAATAATATTTATCTGGTTTTGGTGAATGGTTCTTCCTGAATCATTCCTAGAAACCTTGCTACACCATTTTCAATGCACTGTGTTTTTCACATTACTGGTGAGACATCAACCAAGTGCTAATTGCAACAATTTTTCCATTTCTGCTAATCAGGATGACCTAGAGGTCTCCTAAATAGGTTTCAATGAGAGTTTTAATGAGCAGAGTATTGGAAAATTCAACAGTAGGACAGTCTTGCCTCTTTTCCTTTGAGAATTAGGTAAAGTCATAAAACACACTGGGAACAATTTACTTAGTTCATTAAAGCAGAACCCTGCAGTAGGTTATTAAAATGCCAAAGAACCAATAAATTTGCTGCTTATTAAAATGTTGGGGAAAACCCTACAAAACTAATATTACAGGGAATCATTTTAGCCTCATTAACGGTCTCTGGTCATTAACTTAATCTTCCACACAGAAAATTCTATAATTCTGAAAATGGTCATTTAAAAATAGTATTTTATTTTGTTTATCATTAATTAAATAATGAACCTCTAAGACAGCAAGATGATACAGTTGCTTCTGTCACACTGTATGAGCTACATGGCAATATGAAGAATTAAATGACTCTCATGATGTGCCATAAAAGGCATGAGCCAGATCTCAGTTTTGAATCTAGGAAATAGGTTTAACCTGCCTTCTTTCTGTGCATTCTTTAAATGTAATATGATAACACCATATCAAAAGAATTATCAGAGTTTAACTTCTATAAGGACTGTATCTGAACCAAATGCTAGATTCATATATGGGGCCTTCCCCGCATGGTGTGTTCCTTGTAGAAAAAGAAGTGAGCACCTGTTACAGAGGGAAAGAAGTGGGGGCTGATAAAAATCACAAGTGATTATTGCTCCCACTTACCTTCAGGTGACTGCAAGCCCTGCTGGAGGCTCAATATTGTCAGCATGGACCTTTGAAGGTCTCTGCCTTTTGATATTTCAAACCATGCCATCCAAAATGAAATCTGAACAGCCTTAAGTCTATCAGGTGCACTAAGATGACTGAAATCCCTAAGTGGAAGTACTCACAGCCTTGAAGATAAATACCAATGCTTAGGTGTGAGTCAACAAGAGGACTTCATAGAACTGTTGTGTTTTCCTGTGTGCTTAAACTGTGGTGGACCACAGGCTTTTATATCAGGAGGAGTCTCCAGAAGTTGTTATCTGAAGTGCAGTGTTCTTGGTTTTGCAGGAAGTTCCACTCTACAAGTTTGGTTCAAGTGTTTGCACGGATCAGGGACTAAAAGATCACCCTGCAAACTGTTGACTACAACTGGAGGACTACACAAAAAGGAGTACAGTGGAAATGCTGGAGGACAAACCTAGGGCCCGCCTTCCCTGTCCAAATACTAGTGGAAAAATGGTGGGTGGGAAGCAGAGAAAACACTTTTAGAATCACTTCTTACAAACTGTGCTTGAAAGAGTCTAAGAATCTTCCAAGGAGAAGCAGAGGGAGAAAATATACCCACCTCCAATGGGTGGTCCCAGCAATATCGTGCAGCACTCTGCAATGGTGACCAGGCCAACAGCGCTGGTGAACCAGGCAGGCCCCACGAGGTCCATGAGCGTTTCAAAGAGCATGGCACAAACCATGCCGAAGGCCAAGCCAAAAAAGACGGAGTAGACGACGAGCCCCGTGTAGCTGGAAGCCAGCGGGCACAGAAGGTGGCAGGTGCCGTTGAAAGCGATGGAGAAGCTAAAAAAGTATTGGATCCGCGGCCTCACCCACTTGCTGTTTGCAATGATGCCGGTGATAGGCCGGGCAATCATATCCACGATAGCAAGGATCGACAGGAGGAAGGCAGCTGAATACTCATCGATGCCGATGTGCTTTGCGTAGGGTGCCAAAAAAACAATGGGGGCAAAAAACCCCAGGAACATGAGCACGTTTCCGATCAGGTAAATTAAGAACCCTCTGTGCTTAAAGAGGGAAAAATCGAGGTACTGATTGATTTTTTCACAACAGTCTTTTCCTTCTTCTTCTTCCATTTTGTTCTCTGTGGGGATGGTCGTGTGACTGATTATTTCCATGGCATCTTCTGTGACCTCTTCTTTCAGAGCATCTTTCCCTTTCTCAGTCAGCTTAGTTTTAACCGATGCTGTGGCTGCCCCAATGGGTCTGAAGAGAGCTCCTGCCACACAGCAGTTTAATAAAATGGCCCCAAGAATTAAAAAGCTGCCCCTCCAGCCAAAATTGTCAAAAAGGAACTGGTTGAGAGGAGCCAGTGTGCAAAGCATCACGGGGCTCCCTGCCATAGCAAGGCCATTTGCGATGGGTCTTCTCTTCAAAAAGTATTTCCCTATGATGATCACTGAAGGCTGGAGATTGAGAGCAAGGCCCAATCCTGGAACACAGGAAAACAATTGAGGTACACAAAAGATTTAAGACCCATTTATCCTCAGCTCATTGTTTAGGGCAAATTCATGGACAATTGGTCCACTGGTGGTTTTTTCTACATGATAGTCCAGATGCAGACTTTGCTTAAGATATCCCTGTGCTTCATCACCCTTCTCAACTGCTACTAATTTGGTCGTGTGAGCAATTCAGGTCTGATGCAAAAGATTAAGAGGTCTGCAAGTATACAGCAAAACAACTACTGAGGATGCTAATTAAACTGGACCCTATAGTGCTTCTTTTAATTAAAATTTATTTTCATTGCATTTAGATATATAAATGGTATTATAAATCTGCACTGTTAATTCAACCAGCTTCTCTGGCACAGGTGCAATCTGAAGGCAGAGATACCGGATGAGATGGTCTCAGCTTTCTGTAGTTCTGTTTGAGAGAGCTAACAAAATAATCTTTTCTTTTCAAACATTTCTATGATGTGCAGTATTTCCTTTAAAAGTTAAAATTTCAGAACTCCATCAAAATGACATTTAAAAATTGTGCCACATATTTTTCACCCTATCATCCAGGAAAGAATGAGTCACATTAGAACAAAGCAGAAATGTAATCCTTGAAGTGATTATATCAAAGAACATGAATACTGAAAATAGGGTCATGCAGATTTTTTCTTGTTCATTAGTCTATATAATTAGTTTGTTTAACTGTGCAGTACATAATTAGGCATATTGCTTTACAGAAGAGAATTTAGAAGGTCAAGGTCCTCAAAATTAATTAAGGAACACTATCATTAGTAGCTGATAGAGTAGAATTCAACTGATGCAGCAGAATTCAACTGATGTTGGATAGCTTCAGTTAGAACAGTTTCAGAAATTTATTATTTGCTAAGACTAAGTTGTTTGTTGGGTTTTTTTTAATTACTTGGAAGTTTACAACATTAAAAATAAATGAAATTGCAACATTTAAAAATTAATCTTGACATAAAACACATTCTCAGCATCAACTTTTCAGGACAGTTCATATATTTGGTAGGGTATGTCTTTGGGAAGTACAGCCTGCTCATAATGCATACAGGACCAAATTTATCTCCATAAGAGGGCTGACCTGAGACCTGCAGAGGCAAAACACCGCCTTGGATAGAGAACACCCTTGAGGGTGCGCAGATAAATGAATGCATCTTTCATCACCCAAGAAGATGCAACACAGTGGATTAGAGTTTGCTTTAACTCTGCATTTCCTGGGCTGCTAGGTAAGGGCAGAAATTGAACCATCATTTCCACAGAATCATTTTTGGTAGGGACTGACCACATGTCATGCAGAGAAGGAAAATTAGACTGGATGCCAGCTACCCACTTAAACAATAATCAACTCAAATATTTTATTATGTGAACATTAATTTGCCAGTCAGACAAATCTAATTTAATATTACCTCATGCTCTTCCCATTAATTAAATTTGGAGAGTTTCAAATTGGCTGACTGGAATTTCAATTTACTTTAAGCTTTTGGCTGACTTTAGTTGGAAATATTTAAATCCATTTTATTCCAGTTTTCATAAACTACAGCAGCTTTTTCCATGTCTGAAATTGTTACTCAACTAACCACATTTTCTCCTCAGGGAATACAAGAGAGAGGACTACCAGTGGTGGTGTATGAAGAGAAACAAGGCCGTGCCAGGAGTATCCTTTGCTAGAATAAATACATCTCCCTCATATTAGAAGGAAATAAGTGGTGCTACAGAAGTGAGCTGTGTAGCTATTGATCTGGTTCTTAGTTTATTAGCAAGGGAAGGTCCTACCAAGTATTTCAATGCTCAACATTAATGGCTGAGGCAAAGGTGCTAGTCTCATTAGTAAACATGATTCACACCAGGTCCCATTTTATTTTGTGACAGTCCAATTGGTACAGCTTGAACTAAACTCTGACCACTCGTTATTGCCCTGTATTTAATTTTGAAATCTGCTGCTTCTACCTCAGACGTGAAGAAGAGGTTGCCTAAACACCTACTTAATGCATCCATGTTGGCATTTATCCAGTAAACAGCTTGCAAACCCCATTTATTTTCGTAAGTGCTATAGGGAAACAAGTGAGGAAGAGAACATGGGTTTTACAGCATATGCAAAGTGCCTCGTGCAGCCCACACAGCTCGATGCCATCAAGGACAGAGCAGCCTCAGAGCTGTCTCTGACAGCAGAGCCCAGTGCCTGCTCTGCATGCAAATAGCAAAAGACATAATCAAGAAAGCAGCTGAGATTGCCGTGTCTAATCCCTCCACTGTAGACAGATACCTCCTGCTCCGCTCCTCTGAAGAGGTTTCTATTAATATGCCAAAGACAGGGGGCTGTAGCAGCGACCTCCAAGTACCAACTATCTTGTTTTTATCTCCATCCGTGCAAATTACATGAATTTCACGTCAGTCTGTTTCCTTTTCAGGCTAGTAGGAAGGAGGCTAAAAAGAGTGTGATGTTTACAGGTTGCTTTACAGTTGTTGCAAATGGCCTTTAGAGAAGTCTCTCTCCTGGCACAGTAGCGTTGGCTCAGCTGCGGGGTGAGCTGGCAGCTCCATAATTGCCCTTGAATGTTTCCATGTTAGGGCTGACCAGTGACAGCACTTCAAGCGTAATTAGAGGCATCAGGCACGTTAGCAGGATTACAAGCATCTTCCCTTCACTGTCAAATTAATATTCCTTCCCCAGCACACACACCGTGCCTGGAAACGATGGGCTATTAACTAAGGAGCCATCCATACAGCTGCCTCATTCAGCAGGCAGAAGGAAAAGGCATACACTACAAAAAATGTGCTTTTTTTTACATGCAAAAAGTGTTTCCTCCTGCTGTGAGGAAACATTGCAGCACTTAAGATGAGAAGATACAGGGACAGTTTGCCCCTGTACCTTGCTGTTCGCAGGAGTGTTACCTGTGTGCATTGAGCACAGCTCATTCTACCAGCTCAATGGTTTGGCTAACAGGTCAGATTTGCAAAGTCATTCAGGGACCAAATACCAAATAAGAGCTGGGTCTTTATCAATCCAAGGTCTATTGGGGTTAGGCACAAGATTCCCCCCAGTTTTTAAAAAAGTACCTTTGAAAATATGAGTTGGTGCCTTCCTACAGCACTGTTCCTTGACTGAGCCTGTCTGCTCACCAAAATGGATATAATTTTAGCAAAAGCGTTATGGTTTTCATGTTCTAATGCAGCATTAGAAAACTTACTAGAGGACATTTGTTTGGCAGGGAATGATGCAAGCTCATGCATCGATAAATATTGAATTTATCCATGGGAGACATTGGTTATTTTCATTTCTCATTGCTTTTTTTCTGGGATCTCTCTCAAGGAATCTGAGAGAGTTATTAATTCAGTCAGAGCACAGTTTCATCTAAGCATAGAAATACTAAGGTTTAAAACAGGGAACCCCTACATGGGGATTTATTCACTACTGCACAGATTTAATAAAGCAATAATGGTGTAGGACAACAGGGTGACAAACTTTCTGTCCCAATTTACTTTGCTAGTGGCTGGTTTTATTGATTGTAAATGTTGACCTCACACTTTTCATGTTCAGAAAGCAGCAACACTTAATGTGGCTGCAGAGAGATAGGGAACATTCATTAAAACATACACCTTGCAACCTCCACAGCTAATTTTGAACTCATTGTGTCATGGTTTCAGCAGATGTCCTAGCTGCACTAGAATAAACACTGTCTGTACCTTAGCCAAAATAATCAAACAAAAATGCTTACACTTAAGCATCTACACTCACACAGGTGGAGAACTCCAATCCATCTACATTTAAAAGCAATAACCCAGCAACTGCAGGCTTTAGAGATGCTTGACTGGACCTATGCCTTCTCCTGTCTGAGTTTCCAATATGGAAATTCATATTTCAGTAGACAATTCATATTGTAAATTCAATAAGGAAAAACAATGTTATTTTTTTCTCAGTAGGGAGACTATTACGTATTTTCAATCAGCTCTGGTAGTTATTTTCAGATAAAGGACCTTCTAACCTCACAAGCAGGCGAAGGACAAGTAAACTAAAGCAAACCCCTGAAATCTCATTTTATGTATCTCATAGAGGGAAGATAATGCACAGTTAATAAAGGAACAGAGGTGCCTTCCTCACAGTCTCCTCTTGTGTCATGATGGGCTTGCCTTGCCTAGGGCAGAGCACAGTCAACCTGCATTCACCTCAGCAGGAGCTGAGGGCACTGATGGCCATCCTCACCCTCTCCTCTGGCCGAGAGCACTCATCTGCAAAGAGCACATCCCCTGCTAAGATCCTGCATGTGATGTTCAGCCAGGAGCACAGCATTTAGTGGAGGGTTATGCTCTTTGCTAAAGTTCATCTGGAGCAGTTCTTAAGTGAGGGCCCTTGTCTCACCAGCTTTTTATCTCACCAGCTTCCCATTGCTTGCGGATGCCACAAGCCACCAGAAGTGAACCTCAAGTGCAGATGGACCAGAGGTGCTGTCTTCTTACCCGTAATGAAGCCCACACAGATGTAGAGCTGCAGAATGCTGTTGCAGAAGGCAGCTGAGACCATCCCAATGCCACACAGAAGGCCGCCAAACATGACCACGGGTCGGCTGCCATAGCGGTTCACTAAAATACTGCTAATGGGACCTAGGAGAGAGTGCAGAAATGTCCTTGAGATAGGTATCTTCTGACAGAAGGGCATGTTTTGACACAAAGCATGGAAAACTCTGCAATGTCAGTGCCCCTGAGGTGCTGCTGACAGCTTCTGGGGTGACTTCAGGAAGAAAATGGAAAAGGAAAGATGATCCACACTGTATGGAGGTGGCAGAATCTCCCATGCCACACAAAGGCTCTGTAGTCGGTGACAGCTCCTGCCCCCAGGACTTTGAAGTGTCATCAGAGAAGGCAAATGGAAATAACAAATCAGGTAAACACATGATCCCAGTGTAGGAGCTTCTTGATTTATTATGATGCTAAACCATACACACAAAGCAGTGGTTCATATTACAAGGCTGATATCATGAATACTGTTGCATTTTTAATGCCTCCATTTAATGCAGTTCCAATACTGCTGACCAGGACTGAGGCTTCAGCAGAACAGTTGTTAATTAAATCTTAATAGCAGTCTATGTAGGTAGAAACAGTTTGGGATGATGGATTAGCCGGAGCTCAAAAGAACCAGTTTGGTCTTGCATTTATGTAAAGAGGTGGTTCAGGAAAATGCAGAATTATGAGAGAGGAAAACAGCTTAAAAAAGACTGTGCAGACTGAAAGGAAGCACTGAAATGTGAGGAAGTGAAACATGTCAGTAGATCTGGGTGGAGAAGGAAAGAAGAGAGGTCTTGAGTGTAGTAGACTCAAACAGCTGGAGGATGAGTTAAAAACCAGAATCACGGAAGGATATATGTCAGAGGGACTTTGAAGGTTTCACTACCAACCTCCTGCTCAAAGCAGAGCCAACTCTGAAGTTAGATCAGGCTGAGAAATCAGCATGAGAGGAGGCAAACAGAGCAGGAAAGAGTGGTCCAGAAGTCAGGACATGAGATGTAAGAAAAAGACTGTTTTACTCAAAATTCTGAATCAAAATGATGCTGGAAATGAGGGGATACAAATAACATTCAGTGTCTTATCTTACCTGACTCTTTCTGTTGCTACTCAGCACACAGCATTGGTGTTCCAGGGACCAGAGTGCCTGTTTGCTTCATTCCTGACACTATGAACAGCCCATAATATCCGCATACAGATTAATAGAAATGGGTACTTTAAGCTTAGAGGCTCTGAAGAGTTTGAGTGTGGGATCTACCTCACCACAGAGCCATTTGCTAGGATATTTACCTTTGCTTAAATAATCTGAGCCAGAAATAGCAACAGAGCTCTTTCCCTGCAAACTGTGGCACACTTGAGCACAGGAGTTGGACCCAAAAACCCAATAACCCCTCAGCATGGCTGACAGAACCTGAACAAGTTCTCGGCTGTTACAGTGTTCAAGAAAAAAACCATCAGGTATGAATGGTTTAATCTAGTGAATAAAGCCTAGTGATGTAAAATACTTTCCACTAGATGTCTAAGATTAGAACTCTCAGAAATTAAATACACACAAACAGTCTTAACATCCTCCCTTGTAACTGCCTGATCTGTGAGCATGGCACCATCCATTTAGAATTTCTGTGAATGTATAATTAGGTGCAGAGTTTTTTCTCCTAATCCTGTAACTGGATTCCCAAGCAGACATCCTTTTGCTGCACAGAGCATTACAGAATTCAATGAGAAGTACTGGGGAACGAAGCACATAAGCCAGATCAGCACAGCAGGAAAGAGACCCCCTTCTCCCTGAGCTTCCTCTGGTCAGGACTTGGATTTGCATCATGCTTGAGCTGGTCTCTGTGTCCTGTAATTCAATAGATCTAGCCAGTGTTCCTCGGAAAGCCACCAACACATTTATTTGTGGCCTAAGGGCAGGCAACTCTTCCATTTTTCAATTTTCCACATGTCCGCGTTTCTCCAAAATCAATCTCATTACTCAACTAAGAAAATGTGGTTTCAATTACCTTCTCCTGCTGGAAGAGGGCTTTCACACTGGCCCTAAAACTACAGGAGCAGAGCATTTAAAGCTCACAAGATTCCTGGTAAGGCCCCTCTCCTGCTCTGACTCAGGGCAGCTCCTAGGGAGAGAATCCCCTGCTATGAAAAGTAAAAAAAATACATGTATCCCACTATTTCAGCATCCAACCTGGGAGTAGGGACTCCTGTCTACAAGCTGTTGTTTTGGCTTAATCCATTAGTAAGGTTAGGTTTGGCCATGATAGATGATGAACTGGAAGGGGCTGAGGGTGAGACACATTTTACTCTGCTTCCTGGATATTGGGACAACCCTGGATAGAGGCTGGAGCAGATGGAAGGAAAGGTTTGTATGCCAGCCACTGGCTTTACATATGAGAGCACCATTCCTGTGCCCCGGGGCACCTTCTGTGACTAGACAGTGTCCTCAGCTGAATCCCAACTTTTCACCGATCACTTATTAAGCCACAAGACTGCAATTGCTCCCTGCTCTTGACTTGTGTCATCTCTCAGCAATGCTTTACAACAGGTCTGCATGACCTTCAGCAAACCTCCTTCACCTGCTGTAATCGGTTTTACAGAGGGATAATTGGTACTATGTGTTTGCCAGGCTGGGTGGGAGAGTTGTGGTCTCAAAGGCATTACCTGCCTGGGGTGGGCCAAGCTCATGGGGAACTGTGACCAACTTCAGAAGCCTTTCTCCTCTGCAGCCTGAAATCTGAAGCCCAGGCCCTGTAAGTCTGCTTTGCTAAAGCACGGTATACAGGATCACAGCAAACACTGGTGAGTGACAGCATTTGATCTCCCTCACCAACCTCATCCACACAGGACTGAGGGTCAGAGACCTCTAAGATACAAAGTGCAGCCAGTTAGGGGAGAAAACAGGAGCAGAGCATCTGTACTAAAACCGTTCCAGTCACTGGAGAATCCACATCAAAGGCCATGATGAGCACTCAACCTGCAAGGAAAGAGTCAGTGAGACTCAGTGACACTTTACGAGACACCAGAGAAACCAACACAAGGCCTTAGTTGGGAAACCAAACTTCCCTGAGCTGCTGCTCATTGGTTGAAGGGTTTGAAACAATTCCAAGCAGCCCTTTAAAAATGCACTGAAGCAAAAGCAAAATCGCATCCCCCAAAATTACTTCCACTTAAGTCATTTGGACCTGCAGAAACATCCATAGGCAGCTTGGATGCAGCAGCCTTTCAGAAGCTGTCCCATCTCCAAGCAGAAACCAGCACACACGATATGTCACATAGCTGTGCACACTTCAGGACATGTGGGCAGGCTCAGGAAGCACAGGCACATTCACCCTCACCCTGTCTTCAGCCATCAGCATCACACCCCACCCATCTCACTGCACCTCTCCTGTGCTGCTCTGCTCTGCCACAGGCCACCTGCAGTCTATTTCTCACAGGGGGCTGATTAGCCATCAAAACGTGAGATAGCTTTAGCAGCAGTGAGGTGGGGAGCTTTAGAAAACATCAAATAGCTCAAGTCGAGGCAGAGGAATTAAGGAGAGGGAACAACAAAGCCAGCTCTGCAGTTGTGGGAAATGGGAAACACAATTACTGCTTTGCTTGCAGCTATTGCAAAAATTAAAAGTGTGACAGCCCCTGGAAACACGGTGGAATTGAAAAGAGGGACCTGTCATTAACCAGTTATTCATGCAGCATGAAAAGAATAAAATGCTGTATATTACCACACAGCAACCATTTACGGTAACAATGTGTGCAGCTTAGATCCCAAGGCACCTTCACTTGCTAATACCTGCCTGGTCAAATGTGCAGGAACCACAGGCTCCCTGTCCTGGCTTCCAAACTAAATCATTCTTCCTTCCTGCGAGCCAACGTCAGGAGAAGCTAACAGGAGTCAGGGTGGTTTTTGCCTCTTAATTTACAAAGTCAGGTGAGGACAGGGCAAGAGAAACAGAATGACACCATTTACTTGGCTTGACTGCAGAAGCAGCCACACAGATGCTGTCTAATCTCTGAAAAGTCATGGCAAAGAGCAAAAGCCATCTCAGCTGCTGAGTGTATTCCTTATGCATGGCTTCTCAGGCACTGGAGCAGCCAGGCTAGTGCCACCCAGCCAGCACTGTCCCCACAACCCCACCACCATGGCAGCATTACAGCTTCCAATGAGGAGATTAGAAGTAAAATTTAATCACCCCCTTGCACCCCAATACATTAAAAGAACAAGGCTGCCAACATGGGGCTGGAGGCAGATGGTGCTTTGCTCTGGTAAGGGATGACATTTCCACCCACCCAGCCTTAGGAAACAATGCAACCCCTTTCACAACCCATCAAGTGGCTTCATCCCTCCTGAAGAACTTCCAGCCACAGCCATCATTTATCATCCATCACAAGGGGATGACACAAGATAGTGGAGGATATAGAGAATGCTGAGCCTCATCCTGCTGCCAGCTTCACTCAGTCATGTTTGTGGCTCTGCACCTCCCCTGCCTCACATGAGGGACATGTTCTGCAGTGGAGCTGCCATCATCCCCTGTGTAAGAGCAAGGACAGCCTCCTCAGAAACACCTCACCTGACAGCCCAAGCCCTTGTAGAGCAGAGTGCACACAAACGTGGTTCTGTCTGCAGTAAAACTCTGCAGGATGGTGAGCAACAGTTTGCACCAAATAACCCCCAAAGATACAGCTAGGATCATGGCACCCCTGGAAGACTGATGTGATGAAAAGCACTATCCTCAGCCCATATAAATCATGCTGGTTTAGTGCCTGTCCTGTATAAAGCCTCTCTTTTCTCATACCTGTGGCAGATTTCCATTCATCGTTAGCTGGCACATGAAAAGCCACGTCAAAGAAGCTGATCTTGGTGGCAAACAAAACACAGCAACTCACCGGTGGGAAATGCAGCAAACCCTAACTCATTTGTTAGCTTGTCCAATTACTTTTCACCTTGAGTTTTGTGTTTGCAGAAGTGAAAAGGACCCTGAAGATAGTAAAACCACAGAGAAAATACAAAATAACTCAGAGTCTCCTCTCTTTCCCTCCACAAAACCAGGCCATCTTGCCATTTATTCTTTTTGAGCTGCTGAACTATGATCCAGAGAGGATCATAACGCGGAGTTAGCATTTAACAAGAAACATCAATCCAGACTGCCTTGAACTTTTGCAAGTATGACACTGCCCACAACATAGACACCTAAATTGCCATTCTGTTTTCCTCAACAAGTCTCATGGTGATTTTTGAGATAAAAAAACTTCAGTGTTGGTGCAAAGCACCAATGTATTTTTAACAAGGACTAAAACATTCTTCTCTGTCATACCTCTGACCATATGTAGTATATATCCCTTATTTGCAAAGTTTGGTTTGTCATTTTTGTTTAACTTAATGTAATGCTAACCAAAACAGTTTTCCCTGTTTTTGGTGGAACATGTGTCAAGTAGAGTTTCTGATGAAATATTTCTGTGCAGGGCTCTCAGAGAAGCAGCTAAGACCTAAGACCCTGAAAGACCGGTCCTGTAACCCAGAGGACACCATGCAACATGGGGTTTTTTTCCAGGTTTCACAAAACTGACCTTCTGACAGTGTAAAGTGGCACAGAGCCACTGTAAACAACATGTTTCTGCTGGTAAGACCATTTCATGGCTATTCAGATGATAAAATAGCAACACTTTCAAACAGTCCACTGCACAGACCCCAGTGCTGGCAGATTCGGGACCACCAGTGCCCCCACTGCTGGGGCTGCAGCCCACAGATCAGCTTTTCCCATCTTTCCACAGTGACAAGTGGACCTAAAGAGCTGTTACTTCACAGAGACATTGGTCAGCACCAAACAAAATACCCAGATAGTTAATATTTTCCAAACTGCTGTGAACATGCAGATAATACTAAGGAACTCAGCATGACACGACCAGCATTGACTATGTGGAGTCATTGGGGACATAAGAAGGAGCAGAGAGTACTCAGCTGTGAGAAAAAGGGGGAAAATAATTTATACTAATAAAACAAAGTCTATTATTACAGTAGTAGTAAAACAACGACAGGAGCAGGCCTGCAATTTCCTCAGTAATAATCTCATTCCCTCGGTAGAATAACAACATTGCCTTTGGCCTTGTAATTTATCCACCAGGGTACCAGCCCATTGTAACAGAACAACCTCCTCATTACCCCTCACATGAAAGCAAGTGCCCTCGTGTTATTAACACACTGCCAGGATCCACCAGCCTCCCAGGGTGGAGGAGATTGGCATCAGAAATCAACACCCTGTAATGAATGATGTGCAGCCCAAAGGGGAGGTGGCCTGAGAAAGCACAGGACACAGTCACGAAGGGAGGGAGGGAGAAAGGGATGGATGGGTTAAAACCTGCAGCCTTTCAGTCTTTTGCCTTGTTAGAAGTCCCAAGGTCCAAGGCCTGGGTGGCTCATGCTTTTGTTTGTAACCAGGGCTTGGCAAAATGCTGCTCACCAGCTGACAATCAGAAACTGAGCCCTGCACGTGCCTGCTCCAAAACATCAGAGAAGAACTGGTGGTATCAGGTGCATTGTCAGTCTCAGCTGCTTGGTTCAGATGGTTTGTATTGCACCTACAATGGCTGAGGAGCCCACACAGAACTGGTGTGTCTTTGGGCAGTGCTGCTGGATGACCATGCACTCTTGTGCTAGAGGACAAGTAGCAGTGAGCAAATGCCCCAGGTGACAGCCATGGTATCAAACACCCCTCTGCCAAATCCCAAAAAACAACTTCCAAAGACCTTCCTAAACCACCCTGATGCCTTCTGTTAGTATTACTCTGCACTGCAAATAATAATTTTTAAACAGGGAGGCTGAAGTCCAGCATGTGCAACAGCAGTTCCAACAGCTAACCAGTTACCAGGATGCCTCACTTTCGCCCTCATAGGTGAGGAAAATGATCTGCACATTAACAAGGGCGATGGCTGCAGTTTCACCACAGCTCCTGTGACATGCATAAACCAAGCATGGGAGAGACTGCTGGGACACAAGTTACTCATCAAATTGGCTGGTCCAGGCTCTTTGGTACTGGATCTCCCTGGCCGGACTAGGAACATACCCAGCTGAGAAGAGGGTGTAAAGATCTGGTACAGAAACCAAGCTGCAGCAGCCCTGCCTCCCCTGCACCAACCAGGCACATCCTCGGGAAGCCCTCCCATCAGAAGTACATACATTTGCCACAGCAGCATCCTCATGTTAAAAAAATAACAGAAGAAAAACAAAGCAGACGAGGCCCAGGCTTCAGAAAGACAGTGTCCTCTTCCTTATCCAGCAATCTTATCTGATTAGGGCTCCAGCATTTCAATTTCCAGAAGACACAGCTGACACACGCTGCTCACGCGGTGCAAGGGGAGACACAGGCCAATGGCTCCAAAACTGGGGCTGGAGCCAAGGTCCTTCGTGTCACTTCACGTTTAGGCAATTAAAGAAAGGCTCCTGCAAGGAGATGGTGTCACAGGTGCCGAGCACACAGCTGCCTGCGCTCGGTGGTTTCCTCAGGCTGCTGCTTTGGAGCTCACTCACACAGCAGATCACAGCCACTGACCTTCAGAAGGTCATGACTTCACTGATCTTTAAGATTTCTTTCCCATTATTTTTTTAGCTAACCTTTCGCTTGGCAGGACCACAGATTTGTATCCCTTCTATCATGTGAAGCCCAGATGCAGAATATGAATTCTCTCTGTGGCTGAAATACCTACTCCCCAAGACCAGCAGCCCTTGGTTAGTGATCTTAACACACTGTTCTACGAGCAAATCAGGCCCTGTTTGGGCATGTTCTCCAAAGGGTTTCCACCTCCTGGAAGCCCTACATAATTTGACCAAGAAACTAGTTAGGCTGGAGAGCCATCCAGGGGCAGAAAAGCTGCAATGCTTTTTGGTTGGTTGGCACCAACACTCTTGCACTCCTTCCTATGGCAGTGCAGAAAATGCCCTCTGTGCTGACCAGAGCTTTCACATCTTTGAACTTCACCTGCAGGAGTGGATTATAACTTACTCCTGTGTTTAACACCTGTCTGCAAAGCAGTAACAATCCCCTAACCAAAACTCCTCACTTTCTTCTTCCTAGTTCTTATTAATCTCAGGTTTTATTAAGTTTATCATATCTCTATTACAGCTGCCTGGTGACCTTGCTAGCTCCAACAAAGGGCGAAATGATGAAGCTTTGTGACCAAGCCCACGAACACAGAAATATTTCACCTGAACCTATAGTGCCATTATCGCTCTTAAGTAGAACAGGGCTATTTAAAAAAATAAAAAATATAAGCACATATGTGGTGACCTTGCAGGGCTCGAGTGCTCTCTGAGAGTCAGGAGAAGTATATGAATCTGCAACACCATCCATTACAGAAATCAAATCATTCCTCACCTGACTTTCTTAACAAAATCCATGATCTTAATGGTGCTGCTACCCTGAGGATTGCCCCAGCATGAGAAGACTTCTTGTTTTGTTGACACGGGTCATCTAATTTACTCTTGGTGAGAGGTGGTGAGGATAAGCAAGAGGATGAAGTCCAGAGCTGGGCAGCTGAGCTGTGGGTATGCAGGCAGAAATTGCCTGGGCTTGGGCCACAATGGGAGGATGTTGGATATCCACTGTGGATAAACAGAGGTATTCCTTTTGTTTCAGCCTACACAAAACACCCAGGTGGAAAAGCACACACCTAGGAAAACTTGAGCAAAAGACCTACTTGAAAATTTTTGTTGAACCAGTGTTGTAAACATGTAAGTTGAGAGAGATGGCACATGATGCATTACTGAGAATATCACCTGTCCTCCCGTCCATCTTTCCTCTCTCACTATCCTTGCTCAGCACTGAGGGCTGATGAGGAGGTGCTCACATCATTTTGGACACCCTCAGGTAACTGAGGCATCCCACAGGGTGGTCGGACACAACACGGGACCCAGAGGACACAGGTGCTGGATTTCCTGGAAAGATCCAGATCTGCCCTGCATGCGTTTGGGCTGAGCACTGCTGAAGGCAAGCCACACCCAGGTACTGACTCTTTTATTTCTCTGCTAAGCCCACATTATAGAAAATGATGAGAAGCCCATAGTGCAACCACCCAAGCGTAACGTACAGTGATAACCTCCTTGCTTCTTAGCAGCAAAGCTGCTCATGTGAGAACTCACGGGCCTGGGGCTGTGGGTTTCTTAAAGAACATGAAAAAGCCTCAGCACATGTTGTGGCAGCTCATTTCTTAGCAGCAGGGGATGAAAGCAGCAGCAACAGCATGTGAGCATGGTATATGCCAAAAGAGAGATTATTTCTTAAAAGCCAGGTTGGATGGGGCTTTGAGCAACCTGGTCTGGTGGGAGGTGTCCCTGCCCATGGCAGAGGGCTTGGAACTAGATGATCTTTAAGGTCCTTTCCAATCCAAACCATTCAGAGGTTCTATGATAAACCAGACAACAGTCCTGTAGGATGCTCCACACAGTGACCTGCTCTCATGCAAGCAGCTCTCTTCCCCACAGTTAAAAAAAAAAAAAGCCCCACACCTCCCTTCCTGGGCCTGTTTCCCCTTTTATTGCTGTGGTACTTCACCACTATTTGCAAGCATTTGGGCTGGGTGGAGAGCCCTGGGTGAGGTTTCCTGAAAGCAGAGAAGGTTTTGATGATGTTTGAACCAGATCAGAAGAGAACATTGGTAGTTTTGATTAAGTTAAAAACTGGAGAATCAAACCCATTATTAATATAGCTTTAAGCCACTGCATGTTGTAAAGGTGCTTTCTAAACCTGTCACTGCAATTTATCATACTAGCAGTGTAATAAAATACAGCTATAAAATTTTGGATTAAATGTTCAAGGTCAATGGTTGACTTTCAACTTCCCAATCTCTTCCTTGGTGCTTTAGCAGATGCTCTATTAAGCAGTTACAAGCTCTGGGAGAAAGTTTCTTTGGAGAAAAGACTCAGTTGTACAACACCTCCAGAATTAGATCTTCAGACATTTCATCCAATTACAAAAGAATAAATAACAAGAGTAACAAACACTGGCTGGCTTCAGGATAAGGCTTTTACTTCAGAAATATTCTCATTTTTCTTGTGTTTGCAAAAGGTGGCTCTCAGCTTCTGTCTTTGCAAAATAGACAGAAGGTAATTCCCTAATGTTAATAGAAATTTGGATATGTAAGAACAGCTCTCTGGAGATTCTGGGGGGAGTATTACAGCAGCATATAAGAGACCAAAACTCTGTTGCACTAGATCCTGAATAAAAACAATGAGTGGTCCTTAAGTAACTCAGCTTTTTATGTATTAAGGCACAACAGAAGCAGCACATATTTACATCTGCTAACTGTATGCAAACATGCACAAGGCTTAGCTGCACAGCTGTTGAAAAAAAAAAAAAAACCAACCAAAAACTTTAAAAATAGTGAGATTCCTTAGAATGAATTTTTTAAAAAGTCAGATGTCTCCTGCTCTAGCCCCAGCTATTCAAGCTGATCAGCTGAAATGACTCTGTCAGGATCTGGTCTCTGAGTTTCACTCAGATGACTTCTCTTGTTTCGTTACAATGACGAAAGGAACATTTTGGCCACACAGTCATCAAAAAAACAAAACAAAACAAAAGAACAGAACAAAAAACCCCACAAACCACCAACTGAAAATGCAGATACTGCCCTAGGTATTAAATTATTTTCTCTCTTCTGGCACATGTGCCAGAAAGCTGGCTCATTGTTCAAGCTCTAACTGTTGGCCATAATAAAGGACATTACTTATTCCCACAATCCTTACCTCTCTTATAGCCCTAGAGAAGGCCATAACAGCTACAAGAATATTGCTGCTATTAAATTAGTGGCATCATTATTTCTTATTTTTAGGATGTTTGGCAGTTTCTCTTTTTGCTGAATAGGGCAACTAAATTACTAGAAAATTAATATTGCTTATCTTGCTTCTCTTTCCTGGGAGCTCACCTGCCTCCTGCTTTCTCTGGGTAATTTCTGGGGACTGCTTTGTGGCCCATCTTGAAATGCATCACCCTTAAATGGGAGAAGGGCAGCTCAGTTTGGTACTGAGAGCACAACATGTGCACAGGACAGAAGTCAGAAGGTGGGAGGGCCAAAGGCTTTTGTGTTTGCAATTACATGATTTGAGTTTGTCTTCCTGAACAAAACCTGCCTCTATACATGAGACAAGACCTTAGGAACCTTTGACTTGTGTTGGCATAGCAAAGCTAAGGAGGCAGTTTGCAAAAGGAGACCCTGTGAGGGCAGGTGCAGCACAAGGAGGGGGCCATGACACTCCCCGCTATGGCAAAGTTGGTGTGTTCACCCCCAGAGCCCAAGACCTGGCAGCCAAGGTACAGCTGAAAGCACCTTTAGGGAAGGATGATGGCATCTCCCTCTGGTTCATTATGGACAGATGCTGGTTGCTTCTTTTTCACCTGTGAAACACCGTGTTCTGTAGCACTTTTCTCATTTAGGGAAAGAATGAGCTCTTTGCCCATGACAAAAAAAAAACAACAACCCAAACAAACAAAAATGTTGCCAACAAGAAATGGATCTGCAAACTAGAAATCCTTCTTTATCAGATTGATAGGGTTTCACCCTGCAGGATTTGGTCAGAGGAAAGCAATGTTCCCTTGTGCTCCTCACTCACAAACCTCCCAGTTTGCCCTCTGCAATGGGAAATGTGGAATTGCTGAGCACGAATGCTGGCAAGAACTACAAGTACCCTATCATAAAGACCAGGCTATTCACTTTACTTCACACTAATCTGTTTTACTACTTGTATTATAGTGACAGAATTGTTTTCTGCAACCTAGTTCAGATTAAGAAACTGGGGGATAAGACACATTAAAACTTCTGCAATATATATTGTCAGAGCCTCGGCTGGTGTAAAACAGCTTCCTAGGGGGATTAAGCAAAAAATGAAGGGCAGTAACAGTGTCGGCTGCTGATTTTTCAGTCTTAGGCTGAAAAACTGGCACTGCTCTGGTGCTACAAGACAAAGCCTCAGGTGGTCATTGTAAATCTGCATCCACGCTGTCAAAGTCAACAGAAATACTCCAGTGGAGATTTGGGTTAGTTCACGTGGGTGTTTTTGGAAAATAGGCTTCATTTGCATTATTTACTAAATGTAAACACAAGCTCTGTTACACAGCAAGCAGCAGAGCCTGAACACAAGTCCCGACACCTGCGAGCATGCCAAGGAAATGAGGGACTGTCTCCTGAGGATGACTGCAAACAAAAGCTGCTGTCGGTGAGAGCATCAGATTCTCCGTGCCCTGCACAGGTGGCATGGCTGCCCCGAGCTCCTGGGGATGAAGGGAGCCAAGGCAGCTGGCTGGGTCAGTCCCTATGGAGTACATCCCCCAGGGACATGGCCAAACACCGGTGAGGAGACAGCAATGCTACAGCCTTTCCCTGAAGCCAACTGAGGAAACAGTGGAGACTGAGCACTCCTGAGGAAAACTTTTGATCTACATGGCCATCCTTCAAATTATGGGCATTTACTGCTGCTGGAGAAGGGGGAAAGGGTGGAACTGAGGCATGCCTGGGTCTTTCCTTTCTTTCATGGCTGTGATGCCCACACCTGACACCAGCAAATGCACCAGTTGGACCTTTCAGTCCCCAGGACACAGGGCTTGACACCTCACACAGGAGATGCTCAGTGTGTCTACCCAGCCCAGCATGGCTCCTGCATGGTTGTAGCCCACCCACCCCTGCACCTCCACACGGGCTGTGACAGTTCTGCCTCACCACTGATTTGGCAAAGGAAGGGAAGGAATGGTGGACGAGCCATGGATATAATTATCTGGTTTAGTAACTCAACTAGTTACTCAGGGCCATGTTGAAAGTTTACTTTGGCATTTTTATAATTTCTTTTTCTCTTTTTTCTTTTTTCTTTTTTCTTTTTTTTTTTTCCAGAAAAGATTAGCAAAAATCCAGTGTCAAACTACTTTCTAATTGTTCAGCAAAATAAATCAAGTTTTGCAGCACTGGCATCCTAACAGCTCTAATGGGCACTGCAGCAGAGCTAGACTTTTGCAGCTCACAGGAACTGGTGCCCTATTCCTTTAATGAGAATTTCCAAATCACTGAAGTTGTTCATAAGTCAAACTCGCTCTGGCATTAAATGCCCAGTCAATCAAATTAGATGTGTTAAATATGCTCCTGGGCACATGTGTTTCCTTTGCTTCAGCTTCTGCAAACTCCCAGCACAGCCCTGTCTCCAGCCACTGACTGATTCAGCTCAGCCTGAATGGCTGTAGAGAGAGGGATGATCAAACAAGCATAAATCTTATTCAAGAGCAGAGCACAGGAGGGGAGGACTATTAAATGGGCATAATTCTGAGCAACTGCAAGGCAAGTGGGAAAGGTACAAAGGTACAATCACCTGCAATTAAGCCTAATGGTGCCCAGTTGTATCATCCCCTATATTACCCTATAACAGCATAAGGGAGAGTAAAGTTAAAGCTCCTTGCAACAAAACAGGAGATTCTCCATCAATTGGAGAAAAGCCCATGACAACATCCCGGGTATAGAGCACATGACACTAGCTTGAACACTTGGAGAGAAAGAGAAGTTGGTGTGTTGGAAAGTCTGCAGATGGGCGAAGCCAGAGATGATCAGAGCAGCATTTCACCAGCTCCAGCATCAGCTTATTGGCTGTGACCTGCACCCTAAGAGGCTCAAGCCCCCATCTACTCATCTGTGAACAACTTCTCTTCCATGCCAGCGTGTAAGAGGACACATTTTTATTGGCAGACAATAAAACATCTTGCCAGCAGAGCTAGCAACACCCCAGAGAGGCAGCCAGGGAGCCCCCAACCTACAGGTACCTGTTCTGGAGTATTAATTGCAGTGTTATGCGACAGGCAATGGGATATTGCTTCAGCATGTGGCACTCTGTGGAAGGGACATGATTTTTGGGGCCATTCCAGAATAGGGTTTCTCACTGCCACACTGTGGATGATGGTGGTTGAAAGCATAGGATCAGCATCATAGTGTCTTGAGCCCCAGCTAACTTCTACCATGGACTGAGTGCAATGGAAGAAGAAGCATTTCCAAAGGAAGGTGGCTTGCACTGCATGATGCCTTGAGCTACTGAGAAGATGGGGAGAATTGTGTTAGGGACTAAGTTGCCAGGGAGAGCAGCAGTTCCTGCTCTCCATGGGACATATTTAGCACATTCACCTATATTAAAACCCCAACTGCAACCTTACCAACAAGAGATGTCCTAATTTTAGTACCAGACTATGAAATATACAGCAGCCTCCACTCGCACAATTTTGTTGCCAAATATTAGTCAGCTCTTTTTCTAAACTAAACAGCTTCCTAGATACTCATCTGTAGGCAACTGAACACACCAAAGGTGTGTCCTGCCTATTTTTCCATTTTTTCCCACCTGACTGCTTCAGAGACATTCCACATAATTTACCCCAGTGCTTTAAAACAGCATTTAAGTAGCATCTAAATGACAAGTGATCCTTTCACCTGCCTCCTCACAGCAGTGGTTCTCTCCTCCACCACAACCTACTTGTTCCTATTCAGACTATGTAGAACCCAGCTGTTTTCACTGTAGACATATTTAAGTAAGTATTTATATTGTGTTTATATTGCTGGGGCTGAGGCAAAAGTTCTTTCCTCTGCACTTAATAACAAGCCCTAGTGGAAATCTATCCCAAAACTCTAGTTCTTCCCAGGTTCAGTCTCAGCATCCCATCAGGAAAACCAAGGGGGTGGCCTGGGGCAATGGCACTGGATTAAGCAGAGGATTCATCTTTCTAAATCGCTGCTTGGGTTTTGCCTTCAAAGTGCTGCACTTGTGGATCTCAGATAGGAACTTAGCCCTTGCAGAGCTGCCTCTCTGGCACTGAGCCTTTGCAGTGGGTTATAATAAAGTGAATCAGGATAGGCTCTGATTCAAGCATTGCCTCCACTTTACAAACCTTTTCAAAGCATCTTTACTTCTATTACCAACTGCAGTCTCCAAAAATCACTACAGTGCATTATTGAGGAAAAAAAAAAGTAAAATCCCTTTTTAATAACAATGAATATTTTCAGAAGTGCTTTAATAGCTGGGATAAATATTGACGTTTCCTGCAATTACAGAAAGGTGTTCCTGTCTACCTCCCATTGCAAATTTAATCAAAGGCAGCCCAGGTTTTTCACTGAGTCATGAAAGTGGTATCAAAATCATAAAAGAGGAGCAAAGTTATATGCAATGCTCTCCAACTGACAAGAATGATCGACTGTGGTGATTCCATTGCTGTAATTATAAGCTGCCACAATAAACAAGCAGCTATTTAATTTATTGCTCTACCCCACACTCACCTTTGGCTGAAAACCAGACCCAGCTGTTCAACACCAGCCTGTTCTCAGGGTTTTTTCATTGGTGCCCATAGAAAGATTTCATGGGTAATCTTATGATTTCAGGGTAGGGGGCCACCTCTGCTGCCCTCAGCAACACGCCAGGTCCAGACTATGCTGGTACCTCACAACCTCTCTGGTGCCAAGCTACCAACCTGTGTCAAAGCAAGAAAGGAGGATGCCAGTGTCTCTTTGAAAAGGCTCACACATCACCATGCCACTCAGATACAAGAAGCAGGGCTGTGGCTCTCTCTGTTTGGGGGAATAGGGTGCTATCTCATATGACCAAGACCACATTTTGTTCATGGTGTCAGAGAAAGTCCCCGACGCAGCCCACAGCTCGCAGTGTGGCCAGGGAAGGAGTTGCAGTGATGGGATAGACCCTGCAGCTCAGCCTCTGGTGTGCAGAGGATACCGCACAGCTTTGTCAAAGCTTCTGCAACCACATTAGTGAAATGAGACCTGTTTTTAAAAGCAGCAGAGGTGCTGTAAACCCAGCTGGAAATAAAGGAGATATCAGCACCAAACTGCTCAAAGACCACATTTTCAAAGGCTTTAGGAGTCCCCCACAGGCCTAAAAGGCACACAAAGTGGTCAAAAAACCACCTTCACTCACTGAACCCAGTGACAAATTGGGAAGGCATCAGGTCTGTTTCAAAAACCCAAAGCCAAACATCAACAATTTACCTCTGAAAAAAACTGGCCCTTGACCCCTTTAGGCTCCACATATGACTTGTTTCCTAAACATTGGAAACACTGTTAGAAATAAAGGTTGTTGATAGTTGCCCATGCAGATGCTGCTGGCCTGGAGGAGAGCTTTCCAGCTTAGTCCTGCTTTTACCAAACATTGCTCCAAAGGAGCTGCTTTGGATTTACTCACCGGCACCGTATGTCGTGGCCAACATGATGGAGGAGACCAATGCGATCTCGCTATAGGACGTGTCAAAGAAATCCTGGATTTCTTTGAAGAAGATGGCTAAGCCTTTGGGGAAGGCGTAGGCGAAGCCGATAGAAATGAACGCGCCAACCACCACCACCCAGCCCCAGCCACCATCCGGCGGGCCGGGGGCTCGCCCCGTGTTAGCAGGAGGGGGCATGGCCAGTGCCAGTGGGTGCCCAGCGCTCCTCGGGAAGCCCTGAAACACAAAGTGCAAAGGCTCGGGGTCAGATGCTGCTCACTCAGACTCCCCACCCCCCGGCTGCAGCGACGAAGTCTAAATGGAGCCATTCCCCCAGTTGCTGCTCCCCCAGCTCCCCCCCCCGGCTGCAGTGGCATCCCCCCAACACGGCTTCAATCGAGGTACTTCGTTCTAATAGATTTCTAACGTTATTTCTAATAAACAACCACATTGGAACGTCCCACTCGTGCCGTTTTCTATTGCCATTGAATGCAGAGAATATAAGCTCTATGCCACAGTGCCTCCTGTACTGGGGAACGGCGGGGGGAGAGCGGGACGGTGCCCGAAATGCCCGGTGGAGGTGGGTAAGGTGAGAGCCGGCAGCTCCGACCGGGTGCATCGACCGATGCCCGTTCACCCCCCCTCCCGAACCCCCTCTGCAAGACGGGCCGGGCGGCAGAACCCCCGGACACGCGTGGGACCCTCAGCGGCAGCACCCACCTGCGGGAGCGCGGACCCGGCGCGGCCACTGAACCCCCCAAGGCCGCCGGGCAGGGCCGGCGATGGGCGGGGAGGGGGAACCGCCCGCACCGCCCCGCACGGGACCGGCCCGCCCCGGCAACCCGAGACACGGACCAAATCTCCTCCAGGGTTTCCCTGCCTTTCTGCTTTTCCCTTTCCCCCCCGACATGGTTTTCCTCGCCGCTCCCACCCACCCAGAAGCTGATGAGTTGCGGTTGAGGGGGGGGGGGAGGGGGGGCAGCCGCAGCGCCCAGCCACCCCGCGGGCGTTAATTAAACCATCGTCAGTTATTTAAATGGAAATTATCTTTTTATTCCCCTGTGTTTCCATCAGCATCGCAAGCTCTTTTCTCCGCCTTCCAAAGCCGCAGGCTGCTCCCCTTTCCCTCAACCACCACCTCACTGTGGGTTTGTGCAGTTTGTCCACCCTCTGGTTAAGTTCACCAATTCAGTGTCTATTCTAATTTTAATATTGAAGTCTGTTTAGGGAAATGTTAGTTGTGTTTGCTCTTGCTGGAAAGTCTCAGTTTTGCTACAAGACTTGTATCTTGCTCACCCTTGTCTCCCCCTGCCTTAAGTAACAGCACTTGGAGGGCTCCAAGATCCAAGGTCCAATCCAAAATTGGGGGTTTGGATCCAATCCAAAATTGGGGAAATTCATATGGAAGTGGCAGGTATCAGTGCCCTGTCTTCTCAGGTTCTGCCTCCAGCCTCCTGGAACAGACAGGGAGACCTTTTTCCCTGTATGTATAGTCATGAAGATTGGGGCATGATTTGGAAGGATTTTACAAATCATTTTGGTAAAAGACATTTTGCCTGCAAATCAGCTACAGTACCTGCATGGAAAACATGGCTTTTTCTTCCCAGCTCCCCTGAGCAGAGCTTCCATTCCCCCTCGACTTCTCTGTATGTTAAGGCTCAGACCAAGTCTTCCCTAATCTCCTGTAAAGCTGCCAGAAAAGACAACCTAACACACAAAAACCAAGTCACACTAGGTGTGTGGAATCAGCTGGTTTTAAAATCTGCATTTACCACTGCTGTGGGTCACTTTTTTTCTTTATACCTCTTCTTCCTGAGCCAAACAACACTCATGAGGCAACATCACAGGAGGAAGGTGGGATCTCTCCATCCTGCTCTGCCTGCAACAGGAGGTCCCTGCCTGCCCACACCTTCTGCATGGGGATGCCATAAACCCTTCCCAGATTGTCCAGAAGAGAGCGAAACCCTGAGCCCACAATGGGCTTAGTAAGGTTTGCCACTGTCGCATCTCCTGGGCCTGTACACAGCTCCTCCCTCACCAAGGAATGAGGAGATGAACCTTGCTGCTCTAGGCTGCTGTTTCTTTTCTAATTTTGAATTAACAATATGATTTTAACAGCAGTACCACTTTCCATTCAGGTACAAGCTTGTCAATCTCTTCAGAAATTAGGAGCTCCCCTCCTCCCTATTTCCACCCTCCCACCAACATTCCCAACACAGACCCTGTGTTACTGTAAATCCCATTTTTCTCCACACAGCAATAAAGGAGAGAAGGAAAAAAAAAATATCAGCACCTTGCACAGTAATTTTCCTGGCACAGTTAATCTAGAGCTTTAAAGATCTCCTTACAACATGTCTGCAAGATGGTTTATTACTACTATTCCTTTCTTCCTATAAAACCGAGTACACTTAAAACAACCAGAAGACCTTTACTCTGAAGTGCAGGGTCACAGTGTGATGACCTGCAGAGTTTTGTTTTGGTACAGCCCACACCTGCTTTATGGGCTCTATAAGGATACCAACCTTTACTGCATTGCTTCTACAATGTACAGCCCTGCACGCAGGAAGGCACAGAGTGGGCAGCCTGCCATCACAGGAGACAATTAAAGTCTCTCCAGTATGAAAACCCCATCTGCAGCTAAACAAAGGGATGGCCAAGGAGACAGGGCTGTTTTCCTCTCTTTTCCTGCAGAGGGATGAGGGTTTGAATTAGGGGAGTTTTTCTAATAAATGGGAATGAAGGTTGTTTCAGCAGATGGTTTCTGTGTTCTGACAAAAATTAAAAACTGGATCAAATCTAGATAAACAAACCTGAGATTGAAATTGGGCACATCTTTAGCAGGTGTGGAAGGTGGGGAAAGCAGATGGAAACCCCTGGCTGCAGAGGGATGAAGAGGCAGGTACAACTGCTGCCATGATCTCAGCTGGAAGATGGGAGTTTCCTTCTGCAGAAATACTAAATTTGGTGTCACTTTAAAGAATGTTGTCTGCAGCAAACCCTGGCATGACACCTTGGCACAAACTGGTGGCAAACTCAAGACTGTAGCAGGAAACCAGTTGCAGTAGGAGATATTGGAGGCAAGCAAATTATTTCTTAAGATGTCTGAAAACAACTAGTCTTTGTCCTTGTCTTGCTGCTCTCAAGAGATGCTCACAAGGAAAGCAGAGCATCCTGAGGGCAGAGTGGGGGCTTAACATAGAAACGCTGGCCTCACTAGGTCAAACAGGACTTCCTAGCATCTTGGGGAGACTTGGGCTCATCTCACAGTAGCTGCTTATGCGAGTGCCCCCCCTGCATTTTGGGAGCACAGGCTCCCCCCTGGGCCAGGCTCCACTTATTCATCCACAGACAGCAGACGCTTCCTGGAGGGCAGGTTTTTTAATTTGCTGGCAAGCAGCAACAAAATTAATTAAAATTGCAAAATACCTTTTCAAATGACTCATTTCTCTATCGCAGTTCTCCATGTGAGTAAGTGACTGCTATTGTATTCCCAGCACTCCACTCCAGAGCTGTAGAAAGGAGAGGGAAAGAGGGAAAAGAGGCCAGGAGCAAGGCAGAACCTGAAACTCTTCCTCTTACACTAAAAGGGCCCATTTTCCAACTTCTGCTAAGTTTTATTTGGCAGTTCCCACAGATACTTTATGTCATGATTTTTAAATCAAATGAACTATCATCCTTCACTTTACTGAAGCCCAAGACTTGAACAATATTTAAAATGATAGAACACTTTGGGTTGGAAGGGACCTTAAAGGTCAACTAGTTCCAACTCCCCTGCCATGAGCTGGGACACCTCCCACTAGACCAGGCTGCTCAGAGCCTCATCCAACCTGGACTTGAACACTCTCAGGGATGGGGCATCCACAGTCTTTCCAGACACCCTGTTCCAGTGCCTCCCCATCCTCATGGTGAAGAATGTAAGGTCACAAAATGAAGTGACTAGTGTTGATAACTTGAGTGTTTTCTCTTTACCTGAAAAAAACAAACAAACAGACCAAAACCCCATCCTGAACTCCCCTGAGAATAGAAAGCATTTCTAAGTATTCTCAGTGGTCCACTTTGGTATTTGGAAAGAATTTTGTTTGAAGGTTTTTACGCAAGGCATTTTATTGCAGTCGATGATAGGAGCTATGGTTCTATAACCTCAACAGTATTTTTCCTTCATTGAGTCTCTGAAAGTCAGTTAAAGGCTTTAGAAATTGCTTCCATGTTACATAAATAAATAAATAAATCCATACCCAGCTTTATTGCACAAAATCAGCACTGAGTACGTGAGCACCTAAAGAGGCAACTGCACTACTTTAAAGCACCTGGGATTCTTATTTCCATGGTGTACCCGTGTTTCTCAAAGCTATTCCATTGTCGTATTCCATTTGGTCATAAAAAGCATCAGCAATGAAATCCACTCCATAACCACCATTTAAATGGAGCTTCTGAATTAATGAATGAGATTATAAGCAACAACTGTCTGCAAGGATGGGCTGGACCCTGTGGCCCAGGATGCAATACTGCTATTTTCCTCGTGCAATCTGTCTTAGGAGAGAGGGTGTCGGGTCCTCTGAAAACAGGTAGACACATTTCTGCTCCTAATAATATTCTTCATTTTTTTTCCAAGGGATCAATACATACTTATATAGACTATTGCTTGGGAAAATGTTTGAATTCAGAAAAAATCCTGACTCTGGACCCCAACCAGATGTAATCATGGAACACAAGCCTGGAAGCAGATCAATGGTTCCCTGCCTGGTGAGGGCAGAATTACCCCTGTGCCAAGCATGACCAGGCTGATACAACACATTCCTCAGTGTTTAGCCACAAGACCTCCAGCATTCAGGGATTTACCACTCATATTTTCATGCTTGAGGTTTTAATTAAAGGGAACTTAACTTTGCTCCCTACATGCTGAGCAGTGGGAGGGATGTGGGCAGCACCCCACCAATGAGGCACCCACGCATGCTCCAAATAGGGCATGTGGATCAAGCACAGTCAATCCTCATCCCTTGATATCCCTACAGGGTATTTTGGGGGGGGAACCTTTAATTTCCACGCAGTCTCTTCACTGCTTTGTGAGAGGCTCTGCTGAAGACAGAGCCATCAGCTCCATGCATCCCTGTGTCTGGCAATGGGATGACACTACTTGAAGCCAAGGGATGTGCTGGCACGGCTTGGAACCACCTGGGATGCTGGCAGAGCCATGGCTCTGCTTTCCACCAAGCAATATTTTACAAGGGAGTCAAGGAGAGGTCAAAACAGAAACCTACAAAATGTCAAACTTGCTTTTTGCTAAACCCCAATATTAACAGTGTGGAGACCAGGCAGCCAGAGGGGTTCATACCATGTGAAACAACTACCTTCAGAGCCAGAAAATCTCTTAGATGGCTCTAGCCCTGCATCTGGGCCATGAAACCAGCCAGGTGCATGAAGCATCACTGCTGGATGTGCTGGTTTCCTGGAGATGATAAAATAAACCTAGCAGTGACATCACTACTTCTGTTTTTCCCCTGTTGCTGGAATTTAATCAGCAGCCCAAACCACAACATTTATGTTGGTAAAAAGACAGCTACAATTAATCTAAATCTAATAACTGGAATATTTTCACTGGGGAATTAAAACAAATTATTCCTTTGCTGTTGCATCTTCGTCTCATTTACATTTTAATCCCAGTAGGATCTTCCTCTATCATATTTGGAAAACGACTGCACAGAAAGGGAAAAACAACGTGGTTGAAGTACTCAAAAATGCATCATGAATTTAGCTATTAAGTTTCATGGCAGAAGTCTGACTATGCTAAGCCCCAAATGTTAGAAAATCAGGACAAATACTGTGGGATTTTTTTCCAAGCCACTGCTAAATGCAAAGCCTGGTGGTATTTCAGATTGTGCACGCAAACATGGGCAAACAAACAGCTGGGGCATAAGGTTGCATTGAAGGTGTAATTACACATTAGCCAGAGCAAAGCAGGTCACTCTTTCATTTGTACCAAAAGTAAAGGGGACACTTACTAGAGGACACTGGGTGCAGAGAGAAACCTCTGTCTTTCCACCCTGAAGTTCTCCACTCTCAGACTCAAGCCTTGTTTCCCACACTGTGAGATTTTACCCCAGAATAACAAGTTCATAGCTTTTTTGTTCAAGAAAAACAAGTAGCAAAGAAAAGCACTTCAGTGTTGTCAAATTAAAAGAAGTGCTAAGTTCCATTTTATTCCAGTTTGCCTCACATTTTCATGGGATCCTGTGCATCCCTTCACTTAGGAAGATGTGAAATTATGGTAATATACTAGAAAGGCAGCAACCACCTGAATTCTTGGAGTTGTTTCCAAGAGCAGGATTTGCCCCTGCCACGAGTTACCCCAACACATTCCACACACAGCCTACTAAGTATCTTAGACCTGTTTGCTCATGATGCTACTTTAATATTTTTTTTTCAATGAATTTAGCTGATCTTCACATGGTCTCTGCACAAACACATTGGTTCTGGCTGATGGGTGTGCCTCCCAAGCACATGGGGCTTGGGCTCACAGCCACCAAGCCTATGGGTCTCCAGTGGCTTCTGATGGAAATATTCTCATGGGAGTTGCCTTACTCATTTCAGTGAAAAAGAACCAGGTTAGCAAAGTTCTGCAGGTTACTCTTAAAACTAATCCAATGAATTGAGGCTATAGGGCCCAATCACACCTAGTCACTCCACAAACTACTTCTCCAAGGCATTGCCCTAAGCAGTTGTGGCACAGCTGGGTCCAGAGGACTACTGTTGTCTTTAGCCCATCTCCAAGGCTGTCTTGTCATGAATAAACTCTTGAGTAGCTGCCAACAGGACAGAAAGAGGATCAACTATATCAGGGCTCCTTGAATAATGCTTCAACAAAGTGGAGAGCTTTAGATTACATTAAACCTTCCTGATGTTTGGGAGGAGAGATGTTACACAACCACCAGAAAGAGCAGTTCCCACTCCAGAACAGCAAAAAGCTGGAACTGCAGAATATTGGCTGAGCCTGAGTTGAGGGGCAGTAGCTTGTGGGAAGGGGGAACATCACAGTGGTTTGCAAGTAGTCTCTGGGACACCATTGTCTGCAGATCATAGTGCTCTGAGACATTATATAATGCAGGTATTTAAAAATAAGCATATAAATCAAAATAACCTCACCCACATTTTAAGATATTGTAGGGATAGTCAATTAAAGCTACAGAAAACTATCACAAAGAGGAAGCTGAAGCTTTCTTGCTTTGTTTTGTTTTCCCCATCATATTAAACTGTTGTGACCATAACTCCATGAGGGCTTCTGCTCTTGATGTGAGTTCCCCTAAGAAACTTTGCTCTAGGACTGTAGCTTTCTGGCAGCAGGTGCTGCTGTTTGCTGCATATATGTTGGGATCCTTTGATTTGCTTCTAGGACAAGGATGCACTGATCAGCAGCCAATCTTGGCTGACACCACACAGCTCTCTTCACCAGTGAGGCTGCCAGACACTGCAAGAGAGCAGGTGGGAAGCAGGACTGCAGGGTCAAATCTGCAGCCCCTCTGCACATAACCAGCTCCTCTTCACAGGGTGGAAGAAACCCAGCAAGCTCTTCTCTTTACCTTTCAAATTCAGTTAAATGCTGGGAGGGGAAGAGAAAAGATGAGTTCATGCATCAGGTGATGTGGAGAGCTGTGTATAACATCACTCTAGGCTGATCAGCCCTCTGTGTCCTTAACAAGGGTGATGCAATAGACAATATTACTGTAGGTAAACTCTGACAGGCTCATCTGCCTGCATTTTCTGCCTTGCTTTGCCCTTCTGGCTGACCGTTGTCCAGCAGATCAAGCACGATGCTTTAGTATTAACTTTCAAGGTCTTACACAGATTGTTCTTTAGGAGCTTGTTGAACTTTTGACACCGCACAGCCATGTTACCCCACAAGATCAAAAAGAAGAGACTTTTGGTCCGAGTGTACTATTTGCTCAAGCTTGCTGTAATCCTGGGTTTACAGACTGACCTTCCCAAGAGCCCCCCTATGTGCCACAGAAATGGCTCCTCCTAAAGCAGGCTTCAAAGATGCACCCATTATCTAGGTCATGTTTCTAGGGCACTCCATCACTTAACATTCCTGGAGATCTTTTTGAAACCAAGTGCTTACAGACACAGAATTAATTTCTAAAATTTAATTCAGTTCTCAGCCCCCTTCCCTTGCTTGGGGCTGAAATTTGCCAGGCTTCAAACTTTGCAGCTCAAAGATTAAATCCTGGCTCCCCTAAAGGTGATGGCAAGGTGCCTGCTGACTTCACTGCAGCCAAAGTTTCACCCTGAAGTGATACTCAATGTCTGTTGGAACTTTCTTTTTTTTTTCTAATTGCTCTAATGCAAAAGTGTTGTCCTAAATTACTACTTTTTATACAGTTAGCTGCAGCATTTCTGAATATTGTAAAACTGAAGTTGGCATTTAAAGGTGTAATGCTCATTCAAGGGATCCCCTGCATGACCTCAGCCACTCTGGACAGGCTTTGCTGCTGCTTTCCCCTCCCTCAAACACAGTATGCAGCTTCACTGGAAGCTACAGAGTTGCTTTAGATTCATGCTGGTATAGCTGAAAGAAGATCAAACCAAGTATTCAATTATGCACTCAAAGATATTTATTCCCCGAGATGAAACTCCTAAATCTGTTATTACTGTCATTCCCTCTTCTATTACTATCAGCACACTGGTGCTTTCAGATCTATGGAGATGTCAACATCATTTACTGGAAACAACATCTGAAAGATGAGACCATGACAGGGAAATGTTTAGAATTATTAATCAATCACAAGAAGAGAGGAGATAATTGATCTTCCTTAATTCTAGAAGAGTCTATAATCATTATACAGGGATTTTTTCCTAAGACTTTTTTTTCAAGGTCTATTTCTTTCATGTTTTTTTGTGGGTTTTCTTCTAACCTGGACTATACAGTGATTTAAAAATTGAGTGAGGTGCAGAACAACAGCTACCCCACAGGACAGCCCCTGTGAGAGGAAAGCTGCTCTTGCAGCAATGAACACAGATGTTTGCAGAAACACCAGGAAAGGTGGGCTAGGACACCCCTGCCAGCATGAAGTTCTTAGCCCAAAGCCAGTGCAAGAGCAAATGCAGTGCTGAAATTGGTCATCTTGCTTCCCAGCACCAATTATTGTCCCTCTTATGCTGACACCCTCCTGTTGCTACATGGGACATCTGGGGAATACAGGTGCTCACACATGTGGCTGACGTTTATAACAGCCCTACTCTTCATAAAAGCTATTTCATAGCAGTAATGTTTCATAAAAGCCTGTGTTTAAAGATCAGTGATGAAAAACACAAGTTTTATACTACAACAGCTTCTTCCCCCATCAAGACCACAGACAGCAGTTCCCCTGCTGTGCCCTGTATCTTCATCTGAGTGTTGAGGTCCCTAGCTCAGGGAACATGGAAAATGAAGGGTCAGAAATCTCAACTGGTCTGAGCCAAGTCTAGTGGTCAGTGCTCAGTTTCAGACATCCAGTTTTCAGAGGGACCTGAACAGCCACGCTGAGGAAATGAGCCCTCTAACAATCCCCAGGCTCTCTTCAGGCTTTCACATTCCCTTAGCTCTTCCCTGCTTCTGACATGAAACCACCAGAGCCAAACAGCAGTCAGAGGATACACATTCATTGTTTCAAGGGGAAATAGGTGCTCAGTGGAGCTGCTGAGTTAACCCTGCAAGTGACTCTCTGTCCATCTGAAGCAGAGAGTGTCACACAAAGAAGCCTCCTCGCTGCCCAGCTAATCAACTCCAGCCAGACCTAAAAAGCCTCTTTCAGCAAACACCAAATTGGTCAATCATATCCTGAGCCCTGAGCATGCCATTCGGCCCCGATGGGTTAGTGGTATCAGTACCTGCCCACCAGAAGCAGGCTGAGACCAGCTGCTGGCTTGGTGGCAGCAGGAGCTTTTATTCTCCCTTGGCAAGGGGTGGATTTGAATCAGTATGAAGTCACTTGTTCCCGTGCCAGTTTTCCAAGGCACACAGACATCTTGGGAATTACATGCTCAATAACACAAGGCATGAGCTGTCAAAAGAGTAAAGATGTAGGTTGTCCATGGAGTCACAGGCATTGCTCAGGGCACTGACAGAGTGACATGTCCCAAGTGGCAGGTGAGCCTTACACAAATTCTCATTTCACCTTAATTCATCCCATGTCAGATGGGAAAACAGCTTTTTTTCTTTTTTTATTGCCATGTAACACCAGCTCCTAAAGCACATCAGATGGGAGTGTGAGACTTACGTACACAAGGTGTACCCTGACATTTGTAGTGTGAGATCCAGGAAGCCTCCAAACTACATCATCCTGAAGGCAAGAGGGTAGTGAGATGATCTCTCCATCTGTGACTGTTTGCAACAGTCCTTCCCAAAGTCTGTGTTGGACTCATTGGAGAAAGAAAACAGGCTTAGGTTGGTATGAGTTGGTGTGGCTGTTCTTATGTTCTTAAGTGTTAATCCTTTTACATTTCACCCTTGCAAAACAAAGAGGAACCAAGAGTCTGCTGAGAGCCCAGCAATAACCTCCAGCCACCACATCTCACAGATACCAGCAACCTAAAAGCAAGATGGTCCTCTACTAACCATTAACAGCAAGATACACACCAGCTACTCAGATCAAAGTGGCAGACTGATACCTGGCATCAGTATCCAGAGACAAACATCCCTTTGAGAATATCCACTCAGGGGTTTCATTATGAGGACAAGCAACACCTTCTCATGACCTTTGCACAACAGCAGTTTTTGCAGCCAAGGTGCAAGTACTTGTTGGACATTTTGGCTTGAAGTAACCAGTGGACACAACTGTCCTTTGAGAAAGATTCTGCAGACAGAAACCTAAATCATTAGATTTTAGCAACAGAATTAGGGAATATTTAAAAACAGGTTTACATACTTTTTCAACACTTCCATGCCTGTTCATTAACAAAATTTCAGCTTTTGAGTTTCCAGCATCTTCTCTACAATCATGAGTGCAAGATACTTTTTTTTTTCCAAAAAGAAAGCCAAGAATATGAACAGAACAAAACATACAATACTAAATATGCTGAAATTATTCAAATAATTCCACCAAGGCCAAGCCTCCACCCACACAGAGCAAGATATCTCATGAAATAACAAGAATGGGTGACATCATCTGCATTGTCAAGAAAATACTCAGCAGGACTGGTTTTCTCTCTTTTGCCAATGTACATCACCAGAAAGCAGAGTGCCAGACTTCCACTTAGAGCTTTCCAAGAACTTTTTCAACAAAATAAATTCTCCCTTCCCCCTTTGGTTTAGAGATGAGACCTCCAAAGAAAGACAGTCTTGCTTCACTTACCTCCTCCGTAGGTGGTAGCACACATGATGGATGTTATCCAGGCAATCTGGCTGTAGGAGATGCTGTAAACAGCCTGGAGCTCTTTGAAGTAGATTGTGAAAGCCTTTGGAAAGGTATATGCAAACCCAACTGAGATGGAGGCTCCAAACACCACTGCCCACCCCCATCCACCATCAGGGGGTACATAGCCCAGGTCTGAAGGGACTGGAGGAGACATGGCCAATCCAGATTTCAGAGCAAAAAGCACTTTCCAGTGTCCTGCAGAGCAAAGGATACATGTGTTTTACAGAATACACATATCATGTCATCAGATAAGATTTTAAAGCACAGTAGAAGAAAATTAGAGGTACAGAGGATCTCCACTCATGAAGCCTTGATCTTTTGATTTATTGAACTTACTGTTAAATTCTAACACAACCAAAATCACCCTTCCCTCCCCAGTAACCCAGTCCAGCCCTGCCACCTGCATTTTAGATACACACCCTCAAAATACTCCCACAGCTTCTGTGTTCAGGGATGGACCTCATTCAGAGCTGAAGCTAATGTCTCTGTTTTCTCTTCCACATCCAGCCAGTAGCTTGGGGATCTCACCTCAGGAGATGGCTTCAGGTTGCTCCTGTCACAGTTGCCCAGCCTGTCCCAGCAGTGAGGAGCAGGTGCCACCGTTGTGCTGTTTTTAGGGTAACTCCATTGCGTTCTTTTCAGATGTGGGTGGAAAAGCCTGAAGACCCCAGGTTATTCCTGCTTAAAAGAAAAATTCCCATGACATAAGCAGCAGCCAGTTGGTACCACAGTGGGTCCAACTGCCCTGTTCTGCTCAGGGACAACAGTCTCTTGGCCGCCTGCTTCTCCCAAGCCAAAGAGCAACTCAACTGCTTGCAAAGTTTCTCCCTACTCAGAAGCAGCATTTCCTCTTGTGCTTGGTGCCTGCCAGGTTAGCAGATTATGCTCGGGAGTAACACAGATCAAAGAGGGCATTCACTCATTTGCATTCTTCCCATTTCCCCAGGCCATTAAAATTAAAAAAGGGTAAAATGAAAAAAAAAAAAAAAGTAAACCCTACATGCTTCTCTGGAGTTAATCCACAAGTGTCCTCTCAAGGTCAAGGCATTATACAAGAGGGGAGAGGCATAGGTCCCAAAGGGTGCCAGATAGCTGCACCTGCATCTTTAGGGATAAAAAGTGGTTTGCTGCCTCTATATATTCCAAATGTTTCCTTGTTTAACAGTTTGGTATTCACAATCTACTAAAGTTTAGGATATGCAAAAATTCTCAGGCCACTCAAATTCAAGTCTTCTTTGGAACTCCATTAAAAAGGTTGAGCCTGAACTTTCAATATATTTTTAGGGATTCACAAGAAATATTTTTTATTACCACCAATTCATTCTGCTTGTAAAACTGTGACTAACTGTACCCCACCTTTAGAAGTCTCACATTCTGAATATATATGTTCACTTAATTTCATTTTCTGTTTAATGGGAGATTTATTGAGAAGACATTAGCATAAAATCAGATTATGGTATCAGCTTCAGTGTCCAGCTTTTCTGTATCAAGGCAAATTCTTACATAACACAGAAAACCAAAGAGAGGAACTGAAGTTAAATGAAAATGTAGTGTACACTAAAAAATAGAAATCACATCAGTTGACTTTTACTACCCTGACTGTAAAACAAGGCTTCAGAGGCTGACTTGAAGGAACTGAACTTTAGGGATTAATCTGACAGAATTTAATAGCCTGAACCTTGAACAGACAGCAACATGACACATTCACATTCCCCCCCTCTTTTCTCCTGGGGTACTCCCATGGTTTGTGGGGACATCAGCAGTAAGTAGGGCCCAGAATCCCATTCTTTCATGGGGCATTACCCCTTCCATCCCCACCCTTTTGGCCACATCTATAGCGTTTCTCTGCACCAGCCCTCCATTTTCTATAGGTCTGTTCATAATGCCCATGTGGCACCATGGCACAGAGAGGTGCTGTATCTCTCCTCAGATATCCATTTAAAGGAAATCTTGTATGTTCTGATTTGCCTTTACAACAACTGTTCTCTGAACTGTTTTATGTCTTTGGGAAACCCTTGTTTTCTTATTTCAATGCCCATATACATCCAGTACCATTTGTGTTTCCTTCCTCACTCTTGTTTAGACCCTGCCACACCACTAAAGTAAAATCACAGATCTGTAATTTTCCAGGTCACCTTTAAACGAATGGAGACATGACATTTGTTGTTCTCCAGTTGCATTGTGCATGGAATTTCATTTGTCAGCTCTTTGAGATCATCGTGTTTCACCCTGTCCTTAATGGCTTTTATCTTTGCTTTACCCAGAGAGCATTGAAACCCCTACCTTCTTACTCACCTTTTACTGTAGGAGAGAAAAATCATGAGAGTTGCCTTTGTAGAGCCATGGTCAGACTCAAATTCATTAGCAGGCTCTCTCCTTTTACCTTTACTTGCTTTTTGTGACATTATACATCTCTGGACTCCCCTTTCTCCACCCACCCTTCCCTACAGCTTTCCTGCTTTAATTGTCTTTTTTTTTTTAGAGTTAGTTTCTTTGTTCACATTCAGATTATTTTCTACAATATTTGTTTTATTTGCTTGGGGGTTTTTTTTGTTATTAAATGAGAGCACCACCATGACAAATGAAAACCAAGTCTAATGCTGCTTCACCTATTGATCCAGGAATTCCCCAGTGCCAAGTTTCCCTCAAGCCAAGCAAGCCCCCCTGCAGCAGACAAACACACTCACTAACCATTCAGTGGGGTTGCTCTCTCTTCAGCAGATGTGGGGACCACTCAGACTCCCCTCTCTGGGGCACTCCAGTTACTGGCTCCCCTGGCAGCAACAGCTCAGCTTTTAAAGCCATCTGCTGAACTCTTCCCCCCACCACGGATGCAGCTGAGATCAAAGGTTGAGATCAGAGGCTGTATCCTCAGATACCAAACCTTTCTGTAACTTGTAACACCCCCTGGCACCCTACCCCTCAAGTCACACCCAAAGGCAACTCCATCCCACATTAACTAACCTTTCATGGACAGCAATGGCACTTTGCTCACCAGGGACAAATTCAGGATAATTTCCCCGTTTGCAGTGCTTGGAGTGCTGGCCTCTCTCAGATCTCTGTGGGTGTTAATAAATTGTCAGATATCACTTTTCCTTCCTCCCTCTCTTCCCTGTACATATTAACTTATCCTTTCTTCATGACATGGTTGTGCAGGCCCTGCTCCCACTCTCCTCTGGGGGAATTTGCGCATAGAGACCTCCTATCTTTGCCTACCCTGCTATAGCAATTCTAACCTTCTGGCTGAAATTTTCTTACATGACCCCTGGGTCACCTAAAGTCCTGTATCAAGTTTATTTTGGTCACTCGAGAACAAATGAAGGGATTCACAGGCCATGGCAACACTTAAGGGGTAAATTTCCTCCTGGGCGAGGGGAAGGGGAACAGAAACCTCCTGAATTTCTTGCCAGTAGCTGAGCAGTTGACCTGGAGCAAGTGAGCAACGTCCACAGCAGGAGTGGGGCTTTGCTGAGGTTTATATAACCCAATTTCAGCAGGAATGTTTCCATAAGACTTACATTGCAAATCCCTATTTGGGGGATTTAAAACATTCCCCTGCCGAGTTTATAATCCAGAGGCTGCAACGCACTACTTAAGCAAAAAAGCTGCCTGTAGGTGGGCCAGGGTAATGTTCTCATCCAGTGTGAGGGGTAAACAGGGGCAAAGAGAAAAAATGATTCATCCAAGCTAACACTGCAAGTCAGCATCTACTGTAGCCATAATTCCTGCCCTGTAGCCACATGTAGTTACCCATGCTGCTTCATATTGTCCCAACAAAAATATCTTCCACACAGGAATGCTTAAAATCATGCACTGGCTCCCAGTTTACATTAGTAAGAAAGGCTGCTACCAGTGCTTTAGCAGCTAGAACAAGTGGTGTTCTCAGACACAGGACACACAACACACACCTCTCATTTAAAAGGATTTCTATCAGCCAATAGCAACAGCACACTAAAAAGTGGTGGTCAAAAGACAGCAAGATAAATTACTGGGAGAAATCTACCGAGGGCTATTAAACCCAAAGATGCCACCTCTGGCACTGCAGATTGCAAATTGCCAGAGTATGGGGAGTATTGACAGCCAGCTCTGTTCTTGTCTCCCCAGGTGGTATCCTCCATTAATTCACTGTCAGGGGGAAAATACCAATTGGACATACCTTGGTCTGATCAATCTTACTGTCCAGCTCCTTCTACCTCACTAGTCATGGCTTCTAACAGTTATTCTTTCTAAAAATGCTTTACAACCCAAAATATAACAAGCATATCTGTTGTTTCTCTGTGTTCTGAAAGGAATAAATCTTTAAATGCAGTTATAGGTGCTATGAGAATTCATTACAGATTGTTCAAGAGGCACATGGCTCTCTGTGCTCTGTCCCACAGGAGGCCATCAGAAGCTGCCTGTTGAAAAGGCTGCAATCACACCAGCCCTAGACTTCACAGGAGTTATTCCTTTCAACACTACACCTTTAGGAATAATGTTATTGGAAAACCTTAATAACATTGCAAAAGGTGAAATTTCTTTAGACTTTTAGAATTAAGTGGCTTCTACAGTGCTTATTCTTCTAGAAGCATGCAGTCCCCCTTGCCTGCAGTCACTTGACAGTTGCCTTGGCTCTGGCAGATTTTAGCCTGGTGCTTTACCTAATCAAAACATGAATTTGCCTTTGTTAAATTAGATTGCCCCTCCTTCAACCTCTGCATTAGTAGCAATTGCCTAAATTATAAAGGTTTTCTGCTGACAGTTATTGGGTTGTGACCATTTGTACATGCTTCAGATGCAACAGAAATTCAAACTATTGAGATTGCTTTTCAGAATCACTTTGGAAAACCTTGGTCACCCTCATCAGTGGTTGAGATGAACAAAAGCAGCAGAAAGTGCCCTTCACTATGGCCTATGAAAAATGGAAATTTGATAGGACTAATCAGAATGCTCTTTCTTCTTAACACTCACTCTCCAAAACAGTGGTTTTGATGTAAAACACGGTACATTTGTTTAAGAAAACAAAAAGCAAATTTGCAGAGTAAATACAATTTAAGCACTTCATTTATTGCCTGTGGGAAAAGGTTAATTTGATGATCACCAAAGATTCCTGCATCTGAACTTTTCAGAATGTTTGAGGAAATCTGTTACTGAAGAAATATAAACAGAATCGAACTGGAAAAGTACAAAGTTATTCAAAATTTATCTGCAAATATTTTTCTGCAGTTGCTGTATCACATATGATCTTGACTTCAAAGTAATTAATGAAATTTAGAATTAAATTTCTAGAATGTAAACTTTATCATTAGAAAAACAGAATCAAAAGTCGGCATAAATCAAGCATACAGTTCATACTTCTTACATTTGGACTGGATCTTGCCAGCTTTCTGTGACAGTAAGAGCTGCAGAACAGAGGTCACATGCAGGTCTAAAGAAACAGAGGAAGACAGACAGCACTTCTTTAAATGGATTTATTTGGTACTATTTTGGTTGAAGTTTTACAGGTATGTTATCACTGCTAAGTGTTCAGTGACACTTAAAGGTCTAAATAAGCACATTTTAACAGATTCCACACATTAAGACTGAGGCAGTCAGGTCAAACAGCCTCCTGTCCTGTTAACCTGTTGTGGCTGTGGAGCCAGGCTACATCCTGCTAGAAAGCAGTAGGACATAGGAGAGACCTGTGACCCACTTCCATAGAACTGAGTGCAACAACCACCCCTTCCATCACTCAGGTATATAAAAAGTAGAATATTGTGCTTTATCTGTTTCCCTTTTGTTCCTCCTCAGTCACATGTATCTTATGTAATTTTATTGATTCCCTTATTTGAAGCTTAGCACAGAATCACAGAATGTTAGGGGTTGGAAGAGACTGAGAAGATCATCTAGTCCAAACCCCTGCCAGAGCAGGATCACCTAGACTAAGTCACCCAATTATGACATGCAGGAAGCTGCCTAGCCCTTAAAATACAAACCCAGCTAAATGTTCCAGGAACTTTTTAGCATTTTTTTTCCCCCATGAGAAAAGAGTATTTCAGGTTCTGTACATGTGCTTGATCACTCTGTTGCCATGCACAATTCTGACATGGTGTCTTGGTTTAAACTACATTCTGTGAAGAGCCAAAGCTTTCCAAGACATAAAGAGTTCTGTACAGGTTTTGTGTGCAATTAGCTGGCTAAAAAGGAAAGAGATCCCACTGCCAGCTCCCTTAAGGGAAAGCTGACAAACACAACCTTTGTTGTGCTTCAGAATATCCACTATGGAGAGATGCCTTAGAAATCAGTTGGTTTTGNATGGGGTTTTTGTTTGTATCAGACTTTAAATCTTTCAGAAAACACTGCCTCAGACTGAGATCCATGAAGGGATATGAGTGAAGGCCAGAAACTGTGGAGCTGTTTACCTGTTTAAAACAAAACAGATGCAGTAATTGTCTGGGTCTTATTATTATCTTCTTTCACTCTTAAGTGCCTTTCTAACCTTGTATGCTTATGATTTTATTTTAAACCTGTAAATACTAGAGTTGGTACCTGAAACTTTGTACCCTGTCCAGCTCCTTCTACCTCACTAGTCATGGCTTCTAACAGTTATTCTTTCTAAAAATGCTTTACAACCCAAAATATAACAAGCATATCTGTTGTTTCTCTGTGTTCTGAAAGGAATAAATCTTTAAATGCAGTTATAGGTGCTATGAGAATTCATTACAGATTGTTCAAGAGGCACATGGCTCTCTGTGCTCTGTCCCACAGGAGGCCATCAGAAGCTGCCTGTTGAAAAGGCTGCAATCACACCAGCCCTAGACTTCACAGGAGTTATTCCTTTCAACACTACACCTTTAGGAATAATGTTATTGGAAAACCTTAATAACATTGCAAAAGGTGAAATTTCTTTAGACTTTTAGAATTAAGTGGCTTCTACAGTGCTTATTCTTCTAGAAGCATGCAGTCCCCCTTGCCTGCAGTCACTTGACAGTTGCCTTGGCTCTGGCAGATTTTAGCCTGGTGCTTTACCTAATCAAAACATGAATTTGCCTTTGTTAAATTAGATTGCCCCTCCTTCAACCTCTGCATTAGTAGCAATTGCCTAAATTATAAAGGTTTTCTGCTGACAGTTATTGGGTTGTGACCATTTGTACATGCTTCAGATGCAACAGAAATTCAAACTATTGAGATTGCTTTTCAGAATCACTTTGGAAAACCTTGGTCACCCTCATCAGTGGTTGAGATGAACAAAAGCAGCAGAAAGTGCCCTTCACTATGGCCTATGAAAAATGGAAATTTGATAGGACTAATCAGAATGCTCTTTCTTCTTAACACTCACTCTCCAAAACAGTGGTTTTGATGTAAAACACGGTACATTTGTTTAAGAAAACAAAAAGCAAATTTGCAGAGTAAATACAATTTAAGCACTTCATTTATTGCCTGTGGGAAAAGGTTAATTTGATGATCACCAAAGATTCCTGCATCTGAACTTTTCAGAATGTTTGAGGAAATCTGTTACTGAAGAAATATAAACAGAATCGAACTGGAAAAGTACAAAGTTATTCAAAATTTATCTGCAAATATTTTTCTGCAGTTGCTGTATCACATATGATCTTGACTTCAAAGTAATTAATGAAATTTAGAATTAAATTTCTAGAATGTAAACTTTATCATTAGAAAAACAGAATCAAAAGTCGGCATAAATCAAGCATACAGTTCATACTTCTTACATTTGGACTGGATCTTGCCAGCTTTCTGTGACAGTAAGAGCTGCAGAACAGAGGTCACATGCAGGTCTAAAGAAACAGAGGAAGACAGACAGCACTTCTTTAAATGGATTTATTTGGTACTATTTTGGTTGAAGTTTTACAGGTATGTTATCACTGCTAAGTGTTCAGTGACACTTAAAGGTCTAAATAAGCACATTTTAACAGATTCCACACATTAAGACTGAGGCAGTCAGGTCAAACAGCCTCCTGTCCTGTTAACCTGTTGTGGCTGTGGAGCCAGGCTACATCCTGCTAGAAAGCAGTAGGACATAGGAGAGACCTGTGACCCACTTCCATAGAACTGAGTGCAACAACCACCCCTTCCATCACTCAGGTATATAAAAAGTAGAATATTGTGCTTTATCTGTTTCCCTTTTGTTCCTCCTCAGTCACATGTATCTTATGTAATTTTATTGATTCCCTTATTTGAAGCTTAGCACAGAATCACAGAATGTTAGGGGTTGGAAGAGACTGAGAAGATCATCTAGTCCAAACCCCTGCCAGAGCAGGATCACCTAGACTAAGTCACCCAATTATGACATGCAGGAAGCTGCCTAGCCCTTAAAATACAAACCCAGCTAAATGTTCCAGGAACTTTTTAGCATTTTTTTTCCCCCATGAGAAAAGAGTATTTCAGGTTCTGTACATGTGCTTGATCACTCTGTTGCCATGCACAATTCTGACATGGTGTCTTGGTTTAAACTACATTCTGTGAAGAGCCAAAGCTTTCCAAGACATAAAGAGTTCTGTACAGGTTTTGTGTGCAATTAGCTGGCTAAAAAGGAAAGAGATCCCACTGCCAGCTCCCTTAAGGGAAAGCTGACAAACACAACCTTTGTTGTGCTTCAGAATATCCACTATGGAGAGATGCCTTAGAAATCAGTTGGTTTTGCTGCTCCTGAAATAACTTGTTCAACCATTGCTTGACCACATAAGCTTAACTGAAGTTAATAAATACCTGCCTTTTACAGTGAATATTTAGATTATTATCTGTGTAAAGTACAGAAATACATAAATCAGCAGCGAGGTACATGGGACCTTAGCTAGATGTTAAAGTGGGGAGCTTCAAGCTTTGTTTTTTTTCTCCCCTTCAACAAGCAGAGAGGGGAGTACATGCCCCAGGCAGATGAGAAATGAAGAGCTGGGTGGTTATTTCTTCACCTATTGACAGCATATGAGTGCCCAATTGTGCAAAATTCCCCTGCACACAGCATTTGTGAGTGTAGCCCCAAAGCTCTGAATAACCAGAGCATGGACTCATGAAAGTGGACTGCCATGGAACAAACCCAGTAGATTACTTCATTTAAGTAATGCACTTTGTTCTGGGGCGTGTGTTCCATTCCTCCAGCAAATGCTTGCAGAACATGCTTCCCAAAGGATGTCTGAAAGGAAAAACAACATGGCCAGACAAGAATTCCACCCATCCCAGAACAGACACAGTCTTTCAAATGCCCATCTATTCTCTCTTAAAAACAAAACAAAACAAAGCACACAAAAAAAAAAATAAATCAGAATGTAGTATCCAAAGAAGGAAGATTCTTTCTGATGCCTAGAGTATAATCATTGGCAAAACTGGCCAAACTGCTCCTTTTGTTAGCTTTTAGCTCTCCTTGTACCTCAATAGGTTAACTTGACCACACAAAGGTCTCTAAAAGGATTTCAAAAGAGCTACTAGGAAATTTGGGGCACTGGTGGTCAATTCATTTATCCATTTTCCTTGCCATGAGAGCAAAAGAGGAATGAGAGATTCAAAAGAACATGGTCAGACTACCCCTGTCCCAGTTTTGGCTCTAGTCCCTCTCCCTAGGGGACACAAACCCCGAGTGTCTTCCAGACTTTGCTGACTTAGCTGAAAGTTTGCAGACAGCTCCATAAATGTCTCTCATAAAACAGGTAACAGCTTATTTAACTCACAGACACACTGACATCTTTTTGAAGGAGCCACGAGCACTGCAGTGAAGCATAAGAAGCCTTCAGATGTATCTGAACAATGAGGTGCTCACTGAGGCTCTGCTACAACTCTTCAGTTTCTTCTCCCCTCTGGTTAAAAAAAACCAAACTCTTATAAGGAGATAATTCCAGTTACCTTCTGAAGCTTTAGCTTTGTCCAAAGCCTGTACCCTGAGTTAATTTGCTTTGTCCTCAGGAAGCAGAGGCAATTTGGTTACCTTTTTCTTGCTGTCTCTTGTTATTTTGCTTTGCTATAAACTTATTCCATCAAGGATCACAGAGGGAGGTCTATTTTTTTTTCCTCTTCGCTGCAGCTTTTTGTTGATTTCTGCAAGTCTTAACAGCTCATTACTGATGTTGCAAAGCCATCACATGGCACTAGGTGATCTCTCCTTACAGGTTCTTAGTTTTGGGCAGTGAGAAGATGCTCCAAAGTAGACAGCAGACAGGGAGACAGGATACTTTTACCATTCCAGTATTTGGTAACTACAACTGCAAGCTCCATACTGAGGATGGAGAATTTTAATCCTCAGTCACTATTTTATTAGCAAACTCCAGAGACATGATGAAAGCAGAGTGAAATCATTAGACCAGTCTGCCTAGCAGCAGCCACTAGTATTTCATGGCCTCATCTGAGTCCTTGGATATGGAAGCAAGTGGAGAATGTGTACAGGTTAATGGGTATGGTTGATTTAGTCAGCCCAATAATATAAACAGCAAGCCTACCTCCTCTGAGATGGCTTCATCACTTCTGCTAAGTCTTCAAGAGGCCACATCCCTGGTTTTTAACAGAGCAGGTGCAGATCTGGACAGGAAGGCAGGGCCTTTGCTCTGCTGGCTGATTTCTCCAGACAAGTCTTCCCAGCAATGGAAGGCTGCAAACAGAAAAGATACCAATATTGTCCAGTACATGTTTACATAGATTGGAGGAAAGGAGCTCAACTGCATGTGGAACAACGCTGTGATCATACAAAATAAACCAGTGATGATACAGAAAGGCTGGGACCTTTGGGTGCTCTAACTGGAAAGCTGCAGTCTGCTCTTCCACCTCACTGGAGGGAGTGCACCATTCTGAACTGGTGATCAGGAACATGGATCTGTGAGCACAACCTCACCCAAGGTTAGGGCCATCAAACACTAGTCCATAAGGACATCAAGCACCAGAAGGGGTGTACCATACTGCAGAGACAGCTCACAGGGTAGCTGGCTGCAGGGCAGCTGAGGCAGCTAACAGCCTGACTTACTGCTCACATGTGGCAGATCCTCTGAAGACACAACCACAACCAGCCCCAGACTCCCGAGTTGCTTCTGCTGTGACTGAACTGCCAGGTGAATCTTCACATCACACCCAGATGTCTTTACAGGTTGGGGCAAGAGGGTGGAAATAATGCCTGTGAGCACCCAGCAAGAGCACCTTTCCAAACAGGAGAACTTCCCATTGTTTTCCACCACTGGAGTGACTTAACATCACTGCTGAAGGCATTAGGGTCTCTCCAAGGGAACGAGTGTTTTTGAATAAAAAGCATAATTTGCAAGCAGACATGCAAAGGGCTGTCACTACGTCGGAATTGTCACACTGGAATTTTGCACAGTGGAGACCTCTTGTTGTCAGCTCTGCGGCAGACTCCTTTGCACCAACATCACTGTGCTCTCTGCTTCTTTTGCCACCTGGGAAGTCACTTCCCTGCTAAGTCAGGATGCTGGGAAATTCAGTGCATTATCACAGCATCACAGAATGATAGGGGTTGGAAGAGACCTCTGGAGATCATCTTGTCCAAACCACCTGCTCCAGCAGGGTCGCCCAGAGCACCTTGCCTAGGATCGTGTCCAGGTGGGTTCTGAATCTCTCCAGGGAAGGAGACTCCACAACCTCTCTGGGCAGCCTATTGAAGCATTGCAGGGTTTTCCAACATACAGACTAGAAAGCCCTACTTGTCATTCCTGCTGCTACATCAACTCCAGCCAAAGGTGGGGAGGAAGTGACAGGGAAAGACGATGCCACCTGTAAGCAAATTAGAAGTTAGACTTAGAGCCACAAGGAATAGGACAAAAAAAGGCAGCAGAGCAAAGCACCTTCCACCTCAGTACTGCCTGAAAGACACCAAGCAGGTACCATTCCACAGCTGGGACACACAGTGCAGAGATGGAGCTGAACAAGCATCAGAAAGCTCTGTCATGGGGTTAACTTCCAGAAATGTCCTAAAAAGCACAGAAGGGCTTGGTCACAAAAGCAGCTGAAACTCCACTGTATTTCAACAATAGGTTTATTTTAAGAAACATAACATGACATTAAGTAAAAATGCAAAATTGTGCAATTATGGCAAAATGTTTAAAAATCCACACATTTGCCCTCAGAGGACTACAGTACTTCTTACTAACATACCTGAGCACTGAATGTTGGATGCCATTGCTGAACAGCCTGCTGAACAGGGAGCTTGAGTTCTAGACCAGACACACGCTGCATGTTTGGGGCACCAAAACTGCTTTGAGTTACTCTAAGTTTTACTGGTGGAATCGAGTGGAAATTACAAAATGTTTCCTTCTAAAGCAACTAATAACTTTGAAAAGAGATTTTACGCTCACGCAAGTCCTTGGGATGCTAGAAATTCATTTCATAAAGGGAAAGAAATGAATGCAGAAGAAAAACAAACACCAAGTGGGGGAAATGTACAGATTGCTGTTGAGATATCATCAGTACCTTTGGTGCATTATGGGGTTTTCTTTTTGTGCTGTGCAAGTTGACTAAAGCCTGACTCTAAAGCAAAACTTTAGCAGGAATCTGACTTTCAGCAAAATGTAGAAGCATTGAAGAATCGACAAAAGGTCACAGCTACGTTACTGTCTCAACAAACTCCTCATGCACAAAATTCAGTATATTCTACTCCCACAGCAAGTTCCAGGATTTAGCTTTGAAACACGTGACAGACTTGGAACACACCCTCAGTTTGAATGGTTAAACAGGATGGAGATCTTCATACTTTAGTGCAGATAAACAAAATTAACAAACCTACTGCAGAATGAACCACAGCATATTGTACTTCTATACATCACATGACCAGTCAGTCGCTAACTCAATTCTATTTCATAGTTTCAAGTAATATATTGAAATTTGTTCTACTAAATAAATATAGAAGATTGTCAAAAAGCAGCAAGAAGTCTTGTAAATAGTCAACCAAGCTTAAAAAAAAAAACAAAAAAAAAAACCAACCAAACAAAAAACCAACCAAACAAGAAAAGTTACATTAACACTTTTTGAAAAAAATAAAATAAAATAAATGGTTTTACACACAAATGCAACACTGTTAGGGAGGGTGCTTCAGAAAGCTTGCAGCTAGAGGCCTACAGCAGCACAGAGAGCTGGCCAAGGACTACAGAGAATCTGTTAAATGAAATTACTTGTACTTTTTTTTTTAAAAAAAAAAATACAACCCTCTTATTCTTGGCTATAGAGATATATAAAAGTATCCAGAAAATAAAGAAACAACACACTTCAACACTGTTGGGAAAAAGCAACCTCAGCAACAATTGTCTACTTCAGCTTCAGGAAAAAAAGAAAATTAATCAGGTGCTGGCATTTGAAAAAGCAGTTTGGTGTGGGGAGTCTCTGGAAGATGAGGTATGTAATGCAAAGAGGCTTTTTTTTTTTATTTTTAAACCTTTTCATTTCACAGTTTTTTGTTTGTTTTTACCTTTTAAACACTTTGTGCAAGAATGAAGAAATAAAACCAGGCGAGTATTTTCGTGCATTAGAAAGATTCCATTTGGGAACAGTAAGACCACATAGTAAACAAACATTATCCAAATCCTCAGCCATGCCAGGGGGATAAACAATGAGCTAAACATTTGGCTTACCAAAATCTCAGCTGTTAAGCCAGCTAATGGTAAGCACTTCCAGCCACTCCTGGCCTCTGCCATTTCAAGTTTACTGGTTTGCTTCGGTCAGTTGGAGAAACCAGGGAAGAGTAAAATACCAACCTCACAGCTCTGCAAAACCTGGAGCTGTAACAAATGAAACCTGGCAAGTTACAGCTGATAGGAGTTTTAGGAGTCACCTTTTCCCTTCTGAATCCAGTTTTCACTTCTGAAGTAGAGGGTGAACATTGAACTAACTTACTTGTGAATAATAAGCTAAATGTTCAATACAGAGAGAAAAGTGTTGCCACCTATTGGACCCCTATTCTGAATTTGCATCAAGGATTATTTAAGCCATGGACATTTATTGTCAATTTTGCTTTAATAGACCAGATAATGAAGACAGCTCAGTAGTGCAAATTTTCACATTATATATCAGAATGAAATAGAAGGTATTTGAGGGCTTGATTGCAGGGAGAAGAGAAAAACAACTTGTAAAGTTAAGCCACACTTTTCCAGATGACTGGAGCACATGCCAACTCTGCACATAGCACTGTACTTTAGTGGAGACACAATGAACACTCCACGCAAAAAGAAAAAAAATAATCACTATTATTAAGGCCATATCCTGTCACCATTCTGTGCAAGAGTATCACTGCAATAAAAATGTTATGTTAAAAAAGACAATATGATGACAGGACAGGGCCTGAAGACTGATACACACTTCATGAAAGATAACAAGCTGTCTTAAACAGTAGCATAAGGCTAGCCCATTTCAGACAAACAAGTATTAAGAATGTACTAGCACCATCAACTTTTGGGTTGAAGCCCTTTATGGGATGAAAAAATGTTTTAAGCACTGTTACAAAAAAAAAAAAAAAAAAAGTTTTTACAGCACTACATCTAGGTGGCAGAAAACAGGTGTTGGGATTTCCCACCCCCACCCCCCAACATTAAGCTCAATTTTAATCAAAAAAATCTACAGATAGGAAGTGGCAGAGTCATCTGGACAGTCCTCTGTCCAGCAAAAAGATACTCCGTGTTCCAATTCTAACTTGAGTTTTTCTCCCACACTGTAGTGCACAAACAACATCACAAACAGCAGACTTCAAAAACAGTACAAAAAAAAAAAGCATTTATCAGGATTTACCATTCCTCCATGTACTTGCAATCTAAAGTAAAAACAAAAAGCAAACAAATAAAACAAAAAACCCCACAACTTAGTGATATTGCCTCAAATTTTACCCGTATTCAAAAAAAAAGAAAAAAAAAAGTCACTTCAAAACATCTTGGACATCCTTAGTTATTAATGCTAGATTTTCTTTCACTGTAGTGCATAGTTATCCTGGTTCTTCCACTTAATTTGCTCTTACCACAAAAACCCCCCTCCAGTATGACATGATTAAGTGTTTACCAGAAAAAAAATGCTGATAATTGCACTTTGTAACCTCCTTCTCATTTCCCAGGAAAATATCAGTTATTATGAAACTGATCCATTAATTCCCTCCCCAGACTGCAACCTTTGAAGAGCACCCATCCCCATGTACAAAAAACTGTCTGTTTCAGCTTACAATAAATACTGACAGAATTTCTTTGTTTTCTTTAAGACATGTTTTCTCTAGCATCAGATTACCACTGAAATCACTAAGGCCTGTTACTGAAAAGAAAAAAAAAATAAAAGAAAAATAAAAATAAAAGGAAATTAAATAACTTTCTGAAGACACTGTGGATACAATTTAGCAACAACACATTCAAAATGCCGGCCTAAATCCCAGAGCCTGTCTGGAGTCTCGTACACTTTCTGCCACTGGTCAGTGACCTCATCGTACTGGTAGAGAGAATTCTTCCTGCTGGTTCTGAAAACGTGTTCTTCAACAGTGACTTGAGTAGCTCTGACAAACAGATGGAGTTTGTTTTTGAGGAGCACGAGTTTTATGTAGGGATTAATGGACTGGTCACAGGGAAAGTCTTTTTTTCGAGTCCACTTATTCTGCTCAATGTCATAGGCCTCTACGGTAAACATACGCTGATGGTTTCCACAGGTTCCAGCTATGTAGTAGATGGAGTCATTGTACACAGTTGCCAAGCCTTGGATTCTAGGCACAGTCATTGGGGTCAAAAATCCCCAGTAATCCTTCTGAGGATCATAGCAGAGAAAAAATTCCCCTGAAAAGAGAGAGCAAAAATAAAACATAACTTACGCTTCGTTTCCAGACCAGCAATTCTGCAGCTGCTAAGATTCGAGGTTGTGCTTCCACAGACTGAAACAGCCTAGCAATGGTTAAAAGCCTCAGTCCCATCACAAAACCCCAGCACCAGCACCTGCTTTCTTCCACTTCTTTACAAAATACCACAGCACGAGTAAAAACTACCCCAAGTTTCCATTCCAGATGAAAAAGAGGGAATTGAAGCATATCAAAAATATGTTTACACATTTGCTAACTAGCCTTTACTCCTTCTAAACCATGCTTAGTCATCTGGGACAAACCTTTCAAGATTCCAGCCTTGAAATGTCTGAAGGTTTTGCTTCCTTCTTTCACATCTTCACAACTCTTAGTCTGCAGACTGTGGAGCCTCAGAATTGCAAGTTGTTAAATCTGATTGAATAATTGTGTGTTGTGCTAGGCACAGATTTTGAAGCTATTTCTGTCAGGTGGCTGGTTACACCTTTAGCTTGATTTGCTTACAAGGATGCCAGGCGAATACTTGCAAGAGCTACTGAGTCACTGTTAGTTTTGTGATTAGACTGTAAAACACCTCTTCTGTTGACTGCACCGAGTGGCATCTACAGACTGCAGATAATGGAAGTTCAGAAGACTGAAAGCTCTTGTTCTGCAAACCCAAAAGAACCTGGGTAAAAGCCACCTTGTCTCTTGTAAAGCCCAGGGGAACAAAAACCTAACACTTGCCAAATATTAACATAATTCAAATAATACATAATTTCACATGGCTCTTTTAAGAGTTTTAAACAAGCTGCTGTGTAACTGAGCACCTCAAGTATAGCAGAGCACAGAAACAGAGTAAAATGAGTGGCACGTAGCTTAAGAGATTAAGGTTTACAGATAATACATTTTTTGATTATCCATTTTTGTTCCACAGTGTAATCTCCTATGCTTGACACTTGCATTCTGTTGGCATTTTAACACTCCTCAATCCTTATTGACTACTTCAAACTTGCAAGAAAAAAATTATTGTTAACTTTTCTGCACCACTTCAGTGCAACTTAGTCAAGGTTTTATCTACCACACTCAAAGAGAAAAGTTGCCTTTTTCCTCACAACACAAATCTTTATAACCTTTTGGCTAGCACAGAGAAGCAGTTTGTGTCTATGTGAGCATGGAGTTGTCATTTCACCCACTGAATCACAGAATTAGGGCAGTTAAAATTTGTGAACAAGATGCACTTTCATTCTACAGGTTATTTTAATATCCACTTTTAAGCAATTCTAAGAAACATTTAAAGGATGAACAAATATTGTACCAAGTTATATATTCTTTAGCATTTCTTTTTAACCATTTAAAGGAAATGTCTGACCCAACAGAGGAGACAGATGGAGAATGTGCTGGTGCAACAGAAGCATTTGAAGCCACAACAACAAGTGTCAAACCTGATACAGAAACAAGAGAGGAAGAAAACTTTCTGCAAATCCTGTGGAAGTCCATCAACCACACAGAGTGGCAAGAATGTAAAGTCAAGTTATCAGGTTGACTTTTTCTGCTTAATAAAAATGAACCTTAGAGTTTTCTCCACTTTGTTTCTTCGCTGGGGTCCAGCTTTGTATGGAGAATGGCCCAAAGAGCAAGCTGCTATGGACCTAAGACACCAACTTCTGCAGGTGTTTACACACCTTACCAAAACATAACCAAGNCAAAACATCTTGGACATCCTTAGTTATTAATGCTAGATTTTCTTTCACTGTAGTGCATAGTTATCCTGGTTCTTCCACTTAATTTGCTCTTACCACAAAAACCCCCCTCCAGTATGACATGATTAAGTGTTTACCAGAAAAAAAATGCTGATAATTGCACTTTGTAACCTCCTTCTCATTTCCCAGGAAAATATCAGTTATTATGAAACTGATCCATTAATTCCCTCCCCAGACTGCAACCTTTGAAGAGCACCCATCCCCATGTACAAAAAACTGTCTGTTTCAGCTTACAATAAATACTGACAGAATTTCTTTGTTTTCTTTAAGACATGTTTTCTCTAGCATCAGATTACCACTGAAATCACTAAGGCCTGTTACTGAAAAGAAAAAAAAAATAAAAGAAAAATAAAAATAAAAGGAAATTAAATAACTTTCTGAAGACACTGTGGATACAATTTAGCAACAACACATTCAAAATGCCGGCCTAAATCCCAGAGCCTGTCTGGAGTCTCGTACACTTTCTGCCACTGGTCAGTGACCTCATCGTACTGGTAGAGAGAATTCTTCCTGCTGGTTCTGAAAACGTGTTCTTCAACAGTGACTTGAGTAGCTCTGACAAACAGATGGAGTTTGTTTTTGAGGAGCACGAGTTTTATGTAGGGATTAATGGACTGGTCACAGGGAAAGTCTTTTTTTCGAGTCCACTTATTCTGCTCAATGTCATAGGCCTCTACGGTAAACATACGCTGATGGTTTCCACAGGTTCCAGCTATGTAGTAGATGGAGTCATTGTACACAGTTGCCAAGCCTTGGATTCTAGGCACAGTCATTGGGGTCAAAAATCCCCAGTAATCCTTCTGAGGATCATAGCAGAGAAAAAATTCCCCTGAAAAGAGAGAGCAAAAATAAAACATAACTTACGCTTCGTTTCCAGACCAGCAATTCTGCAGCTGCTAAGATTCGAGGTTGTGCTTCCACAGACTGAAACAGCCTAGCAATGGTTAAAAGCCTCAGTCCCATCACAAAACCCCAGCACCAGCACCTGCTTTCTTCCACTTCTTTACAAAATACCACAGCACGAGTAAAAACTACCCCAAGTTTCCATTCCAGATGAAAAAGAGGGAATTGAAGCATATCAAAAATATGTTTACACATTTGCTAACTAGCCTTTACTCCTTCTAAACCATGCTTAGTCATCTGGGACAAACCTTTCAAGATTCCAGCCTTGAAATGTCTGAAGGTTTTGCTTCCTTCTTTCACATCTTCACAACTCTTAGTCTGCAGACTGTGGAGCCTCAGAATTGCAAGTTGTTAAATCTGATTGAATAATTGTGTGTTGTGCTAGGCACAGATTTTGAAGCTATTTCTGTCAGGTGGCTGGTTACACCTTTAGCTTGATTTGCTTACAAGGATGCCAGGCGAATACTTGCAAGAGCTACTGAGTCACTGTTAGTTTTGTGATTAGACTGTAAAACACCTCTTCTGTTGACTGCACCGAGTGGCATCTACAGACTGCAGATAATGGAAGTTCAGAAGACTGAAAGCTCTTGTTCTGCAAACCCAAAAGAACCTGGGTAAAAGCCACCTTGTCTCTTGTAAAGCCCAGGGGAACAAAAACCTAACACTTGCCAAATATTAACATAATTCAAATAATACATAATTTCACATGGCTCTTTTAAGAGTTTTAAACAAGCTGCTGTGTAACTGAGCACCTCAAGTATAGCAGAGCACAGAAACAGAGTAAAATGAGTGGCACGTAGCTTAAGAGATTAAGGTTTACAGATAATACATTTTTTGATTATCCATTTTTGTTCCACAGTGTAATCTCCTATGCTTGACACTTGCATTCTGTTGGCATTTTAACACTCCTCAATCCTTATTGACTACTTCAAACTTGCAAGAAAAAAATTATTGTTAACTTTTCTGCACCACTTCAGTGCAACTTAGTCAAGGTTTTATCTACCACACTCAAAGAGAAAAGTTGCCTTTTTCCTCACAACACAAATCTTTATAACCTTTTGGCTAGCACAGAGAAGCAGTTTGTGTCTATGTGAGCATGGAGTTGTCATTTCACCCACTGAATCACAGAATTAGGGCAGTTAAAATTTGTGAACAAGATGCACTTTCATTCTACAGGTTATTTTAATATCCACTTTTAAGCAATTCTAAGAAACATTTAAAGGATGAACAAATATTGTACCAAGTTATATATTCTTTAGCATTTCTTTTTAACCATTTAAAGGAAATGTCTGACCCAACAGAGGAGACAGATGGAGAATGTGCTGGTGCAACAGAAGCATTTGAAGCCACAACAACAAGTGTCAAACCTGATACAGAAACAAGAGAGGAAGAAAACTTTCTGCAAATCCTGTGGAAGTCCATCAACCACACAGAGTGGCAAGAATGTAAAGTCAAGTTATCAGGTTGACTTTTTCTGCTTAATAAAAATGAACCTTAGAGTTTTCTCCACTTTGTTTCTTCGCTGGGGTCCAGCTTTGTATGGAGAATGGCCCAAAGAGCAAGCTGCTATGGACCTAAGACACCAACTTCTGCAGGTGTTTACACACCTTACCAAAACATAACCAAGACACCTCCTCCTCTTTTCTTTCTACTTCTTGGGAATCTTCCTACAGCCTCCCAAACCAGTCTCAGCACTTTTAAATGCAGACTGCTGTATGGCTCATGCACACGATCAAATACGTATTTTATTTTATTTATGGAGACCTTATATAAAGGGAATAATAAATAATTTGATTCATTCCCATAATGATCCTTTGTATTCATTTAAGAATCAATATCAATGTCAGAACCAATAAGTCTGATCATTTACTGGAAGAAAGGGTGTAAAGGCAGTACTACAATTACTGCTCAAAGAAACAGAGCTAACTAGAAAGAGATAAATCATCTTTTAGTTACCAGGATGACGTCAAAAAGCAGGGTAGGGCAGGAAACAAAGGCCTACAGTGGTTAAATGACTTTCACAAGTCACCAAGAATACAGACACCAGGAATTTTCACAGGTTTAGCAAAATAAAATGCAAAGAGCTTTCCATAGGACAGTATCTTTTAACATCAGTGCATTTCACCCAGGTAAAGATTTAATAAAGAATTCTCACAGTAGAGTTTAAGGCTATACTGCTGACTTAGATCACCACAATGACCTTTTGTGCCATAACTCAATACTATGACTTAGTGACACATTCCCAGAGCACAAGGATTCAAGCAGCAGCCTCACTCTTCCTCTCCCACCGCTCTCCTTAGCTCTCCTCCCACCCCACTCTTTACACATCCAGGAAACTGGGGGTTTCTAAGGTGCTTAAGACAGCGCAGATGGGACTGAACAACCCCCACTTCCACTGAACCACCACACAGCGAGTCAAAGCACCTTACCCTGTAAAACATAGATGTTATCCTTATATTCCACAGCACTATGAAACTCCATTGCCACTGGCATTGGGCAGACAGCTGTCCAGCAGTTCTCCCTGCTGTCGTAACACTCCACAGACTTGAGGGAGTTTCGCCCGTCTCCTTCGTAAACGCGACCGCCAATGGCGTAGAGTTTCCCACAGCAGTGAACCAGTTTGCAGCCTATCCTGGCTCGTAACAAGGGAGCTTTGGGAATCCACCTGTTGCCAGAGTGATCGTACATCCAAAAATCACTCTCCGCTCTGTGGTCAATGGAGACCTCGCTGCTGCTGGGCCTGTAACCGCCCGCAATGTAAATATCGTTGTCGGGAGAGACGAGAATTCCAACCTCCCTCAAGTCATTTGGGGGCTTGCATAGTTTAAACACCCTCCCTGTGACCGAATCTAAACAAGGCACTGTTTGCTTCTTTCCTGAGTGTTTGTGGGCAGCATCGAAGCAGATGATCATCTCGGACGCGGTCATCCCGAGCCGCTGGGTGTAGCCATTGGCACCGTGTTGTCCCTTTTGTACGCAGCTTTTGGCCATCGCCTGTGCAAACATGGGAGGGATTTTCTCCAAGAATGTCTCTTCCAACAGAGGCATACGGATGCATTTGGCAAATATCTCTGGAAGGTGCACTTCTCTCTTGTTCTGTTCGTGCTCAAACCACCTTATAATGCTGTCGTAAACGTGCTCTTCTTTGTCCACGTTTAAGTCATCGCTGTCGAGGATACTTATCAGTTGGTCTTTCCTCAACTGAAGAAATTCTTGCTCTTTGGTGACACTCAGAAACTTTTTCCGTATGTAGTCTTGGGATCTGTCTTTGAGTTCCTGATGACCATAGTGATCAGCAAAGATGAACACCCCGATGGAGTTCTGCGGGTCCAAGTGACTGATCATGTATTTAGCACACTGGTCTTGGATGGAAGGGATCTGGAAGATACTAGCTGCAGTGAACAAAGCTTGAACGTTGGCCTCTGTCAGCACGACCCTGGAGGTATATGCATAGTTCAACACTAAATGCATTGACTCTGCTTCAACACCAACTATACGAACTTCTTTCTGGGTGCTCTCGGTAAGGCCGCTAGTGAACATTGATCTGGGAGAGAAAAAGAGGGAGCAGTTGATTTGTAATCACTGCAGGGATAGAAAATGAGATCACACAGCACAGCTAATCCCGGGGCATTTGCCCTTATAGCAGCACAAATACGTTTATCAGGGACCTTACACTGGGTACCTAAATTTAAGATCAGTCCTGGAGTTACTGAAACAAAAGTGGTGAGGTGGAATTTCTTGCTTAATTAATTCACTCACCTCATCTTAAAAATCACCTGGTTTACAAGCATAGCTCCAATTCTTTGCATCCATCCTACAACATGTCATTTCACATGTATAATCTAGCTTGCTGAAATATAGAACTTGAAAAGTACACAGGTAAATTAAATATGCTGTTACTGTAGCCAGGCAGTTTTGTTTGATTTGGGTTTTTTTTAACTAATGTGACATTTTCTCCAATGAAACCCTTCTTTGATAAACAGACACTGAAAATGTATTGATGTTAAGAGAACAACAATCCTTACTTATTGGGTATACTATACAATCAACAGTTACATGGAATATTAGTATAGGTGCACTTAATTTTCATTTTAGTTCAATGAAAATAAGTTATAAACCTGCTTTTGATCACCAGTGGAATGATGGACTATTGTACCTGAAATAAGGACTGATTGCAGCAAGAACATTCCTATGACAGGAGAATGTTTTCCCATGATCCACTTCCACCACGATGTCTGTCAGTTGTCCTTCATCATACATGGTTTTAAGCTGTTGAAGAATACTACAAGCATGGAAGGGGTCCATTCCACTGCTGACTGTGTTTGCAGAAGGAATTCCGTTCAGTGTTTGTGAAAACTTACTTGGTTCTACAAGGCAAAATTGAAATTATTGAAATAATTTATTGAAATATTGGAATTAACAAAAAAAAAAAACAACAACAAAACATGCCCCCTAAACCACACACCCCCCCCAAAAAGTGCATTAATAACAGGTAACACAATTAATATTCTGTACTTCCTCACTGTCACCATCCATCAACAGCAAGTCCAACATTTTCAAGGGTGATTAAAGATATAAAGATAACTCATTTATGTTTCCTTTTTTCCCCAAGGTATATGTGGATTACCATTAACCTAAAAAATTACATCCATTAAGAAAAAAAAAAAAAGTTCATATTTATTAGATGTTACTGGAGAGGAGGAAATTAAGTCAAGAACCACAATGCTTATTAACTTATAAGAAGGGAAAAACAGAGAATATAGAGGAATAAAATAAGCCCCCAGACTACAACATAACTACCCAGGTCCACGTGGGGGCTGAACTTCTCACTGAAACAGGAACTGGCTGCTGCCTCACACAAGGGATGGGCAATAGCAGAGACTCGTGAAGAAATAGCTGTACATTCATATGTTGGGCAACAAACTTGAATTCACATCAATTTGCAGACAGTTACATGTTTTTCTTTACAGATAAAATCCAATTACCATTTAAAAGGACTCTGGTGTGAAGGAGCTCACCCATCACTGCCGAAACATACAAAGGGAAGCATATGTTTCTAAGGAACACGTGATATGCCTCATGAATTAAATCCCAAAGTGAAAATTGAGCAATATCTGAAGCACAAAAATCTGTTTCGTAATAGCCACAATTTTTTTTTTACGCAACAAAAACAAAGGAGAGCTCAAAAGGAAAACATGAGGTGGCAACAGTTGCAAATCAGGTAAAGCTGCTGACTGCAACAGAGAATGCTTCCAACAAATTTTGGGCAACACAAAGGGGCAAAGAGGATCGTGAGCAAAAATGTTCCTGATGTATGGAAGACTTCAATTCTAACTCGTGGGGATGCACAGCAACTACAGTTTCTTACTCAGAATTGTGACACAGTTTTGAGCACAGGCACAATTAACTCAGTAAGGATCTGCTGTCTGCACATTTCCCATGGCAGGCTTGAGGCCAAAGAGTGTCAAGTGTCTGTACAAAGTACTGGTAGGAAAAGCCTTCAAAACATTTTTTTTTCTCCTTTTTCAAATACAATTGCAAATACTTAAGATCAACAAGAAAAGAGTTTAACACAGTAACTGAGCTCCAACATTCAAAACTAAACAATCATTAGGGAAGGGGAGAATTTGTATTTGCACTTGTTCAGAAACAATGTAAATCACAAGCGAGCAAATTTCAAGTAAATAATACTTTTCTATATTGACTTCACAGCTCCCAAAGTTTGTTTCATGTACAAGAAAAGTGACCACTGCAGAAGAGCTTCATTTACTTTTTAACAGGGAAAAAGATACAAAATAATTCTCTGACCCTGCCAGTCAGTGAAGCAGTGAGCAGGAGATGAAGGCAGCTTCCAGTGCTGGAATACTCAGCTCTCTGTAGCACAATTTTTCTGTTTAATCCTTGACACCATCCTCTTTACAGCTTGTACCCCACCCTTCCCACTTTCATTCCCTCTCACTCCAAGCAGATATCTTCACCCTCAGATAATATCCCTCTCACTTTCATCTCAACATTTTAATTCTGTTCCTTCCAGACATCCAGACCACAAACACTCTCCACACGAATTTCTCGGACAACACTTCTTTCTCTGCTCCCTACACATCCACCTCCATAGAAGCTTTTCATTGTGGACAACCCAGCTCCTCCCTCTCGGCTCCGCTCCCTTCACACAGAGAACAGTGTGGGGGTGCCCCTCACACGAAACCCTCCTTCCACCCAAACAAAGCGCAGAGCCACCGCACACCTCGCCTCACGCGGTACAGAGGCCCTCGCTCCGGCGTCCTCTCAACCAGCACCCCTGACCCCATCCCCCACAGCCCCCTCCCGGGCACCTTCCTCCGCCACCACCTGCCCCATCCGGAAGCGACTCCCCACAGGGCAGGCCCCTCATCCAAGCACCCCTGCCCCACCGGGCCTCCCAGGGCCTGCCCCCCCCACCCCTCAGCCCAGGGGCCACAGACACCCCTCGCTCACACTTGTGCCCGCCACGGACAACCCCCCGTCTCCGCCACCCTTCAGCAGAGAGGCCCCGACACCCCTACTCCGCGTAACCTCCCCCTCCTCCAGAGACACCCCTCAACAGACAGGCCCAAACACCCCTCAGCGAGCGAGCCCTCCCCGGGCGTCCCACCACACAGGCCGCTCCACTTCTTCAGCCCATTCCCCCACCCCGGTCGCCCGGCCGCACCGACCTCCTAACGCTGCCATTCTCGGGGCCCCGCTCCGGCAGCGGGAGAGGGGGGCGGCCCGAAAGGAAATGTCACCGGCGCCGCCGCTTCCCCTGCGCCGCTTCCTCTCGGCGGTCCGCTTACTCCCGCGGAAGCCAACCCCGCTCCTCGCACCCACCAACCTGGAGCGCTCTGATTGGCCGCGATCTCCGCTGCCTGCCGGGAAATGTAGTGCGCGTCCCATGGTAGCCCCGCCCCCGTGGCGCGGGGCATACTGGGAGTTGTAGTTCTCTCCGGCGGGCCGTCCGGGAGTTGTAGTTTCCAGAAGCTGGCGGCGGGGGGCGGGCTCAGCCCGTCGCGTAGCAACGAGGAGGAGGGTGCCTCAGGGCGGAGCGGCCATTTTGGGGCCCCCGGGCAGGGGTGAGGGGCAGCGCTCAGCACCTTGCCTCAGGGTGGTCTCTCTTCCAGCGGTACCCACCAGAATGGCTGCTCAGCATAAATAAACCCCCCCAGTCCCTGATATCAGGCCTTGTGCTGCCTCTCTCCTGTCCTCCCCAACCTGCACCTCCGGGGGTAAACCCTCCCGAAAGGGGTCAGTGGCATCACTCGAAAGCTGTCTGGGGAGAGCAGGTGCCATGACTGCTGCTGGGACAACAGCAGGAGAACACAGAACTGTGTCAGAGACTGTGCCAGGTTGGAAGGCACCTCAAGGACCATATGGTCCAACCTTTGGTGGCAAAAGCACAGCGTAGACATTGGCCCAGCACCTGTCCAGCTGAATCTTGGAAGTGTCCAGTGCTGGGGCTTCCACCACTTCCTTGTGGAGATCATTGCAATGGCCAATGGTTCTCTGTGAAAAACTGGTGGGGAAAATAAAAAGAGGAAAAGAAAATGCCTGCTGCTGTCCTAATGCTGCAGGGACAGAGTCAGGAGAAAGGCAGCCTCTGGATGCAAGTCCCATAGTTGTGTGAGGCTGAAAAGACCTTTAATGAAAAATGTATATTCAACTAATTAGTTTGAAAGCTCATCACAACAGTTTTTATTTTCCCAGGGTTTGTATCCCCCAGCACATCATGGTCAGTCAGGTCAGTCCTGCATAGACAGCAGGGCTGACAACACCAAAAAGCAACCATTTTGTTGCTGGTGACCTGTACAGTCACTGAGCATGTTTCTCTCTCCACGCTGGAAACTAAGCGGCTGATAGGCACCAGCTTTCCCAGTTTTCTGTAGCAATACTCACTGGTTCCAGTCTTGGTGTTCAAGCCATCATCAGAAGTTTGCTGTGGAAGAGTTGTTTTGTTTTTTCTTCTTTGTGAAACACAATGAAAGGCAAACAATGGAAGCATTCCAGAGTCTAGTCTATTTTTTCTGGTTTAAATCAAAATAGATGTAATACAACTTTACAGCTCTTAGGTGGGAAGTTTTATTAAGAAATAAATGCAAACACCCCCGATTTAAATAGTATTTTAAAAATACATTTCCCTTTTAACTCTCAGAAATAGCAGCGTGGGTAGATTACCAATACTCTAAAGCAGATGAATTTAAAGCAAGAATAGCACCGTTCAGTGTCCACTCCACTGCTGCTTATGTGGTTTTGCTTTCACTTGCAAGCCATTGCTGGTCCCTAGTTCAGCAATTATCAGTGGTGTCCAGGCTGCTGTCGATAATAATACTACACAACACAGGAATGATAGAGACTCTGATGAAGGAGGTGTAAAAGAAAATAGAACTTCACGTCTGCAAATCGATTCTGCAGTTTTCCAATTTCCCCATTCAGCAATGGCATGGCCTGTGAAATTGTCCCTAGAAATATAAAATGAAGGGAAGGAGAATACCTCCACTCTGAGCTTTTAGCAAATGACATTGCCTGATACAGTTCATTTCCTTTGGTGTGGACTGGGCTGGATTAGTGTTCGAAATGCAGAAGTGAAATGGAGAATGTTTTTTAATACAGATATCACATTCAAAAGGTATTTTGGAGTGTGTTTCTTGAAATAGCTTACCTTTGGAAGGTGCTTGGTGAAGCAAATAAATTGCCATGTTTAACAATTCCTTAAGAGACATTGATATCAGCACTTTCTCTTCTTCTGAAGTCAGTCTCAAATGTTTTACGCCATCACCCATTCCCCAGTCTGGGAACCTTCATTATCCCTTCCTAGCACTCAGAAGGTTCAGCACAGTGCAGCACTCCAGTGGAATCCCAGGGACTTGGCTTTTTGACACAGCTCTGAATATTACTGGTTGGGTCTCTCTGGTGCCAGATGGGAAGCACGTTACCTGTGCAAGTTGCTCTGAAACCTGCAGCACTCACCTAGCATGTGAAAACTGAGTATTATAAATGACATTTGCAGAACACACAAATATTAGAATCAGTTCTTGCAGAAATTACATGATGCATAATGAATTCCATCTCCCTTTCCATTTGCTGCATCCTTTTCTTTTTCCCTTCTGTGCTTGTTTTGCCTGGGAAGCAATGCAGTATTTGAGTGTAGAACTAGAAGTCAGAAAATTGGGTTCTTGGCTTGGTGCTGACACTAATTTACTTCATGCTGTTGATCAAATAATTTGATTTCATGGATTTTAGCTTCCCAGGAGACAATGGGGAGCTGTGAAGCCCTTAGACGTATATTGATGTAAAGTCCTTTATCAATACTGTAATAATTTTTGGTAGGGTGGTTTTGTTGGGGTTCTTTTTGAGTCTTCTGATCAGAAATGTACTGAAATTTATTATGCCTTTTTAAGAGTTTTCAAGAATCCAAAATGTCCTGGTTTTGGACAGGGGCGGAGATGCTTTCACATATGCTGAAATTTCACACCTAATTTGTCATTCCTGCAGATAAAGCTTGAAAACATACAGCTGAAAACACCCAGTGGAGAAAGTGATTTGGTTGGTTTTTTTTCCCATTTGAAAAAGGGAAAAAGGTTCAAAACAAAAAATGAAATAAGATTGACTGAGAAGGAACACAGAGTCCATGTCTGTCTTTTATAAGTGATTAGAAACATTGCCCCTCTTATGAACTCAGAACTGGCACTGCTTGTTCTGGGATTCTTGCCTTCAGAGTAAAGAATGTCTTTATCATGAGCCCAAGCAGGAAAAGAAGGGAAGGAAAAGGTTTCAGGAGAAAATGAACAAACTCCTCACTTTTTCAAATATTTGAGAACTTAGAAGATACCAGGGGGAAAAAAAATATCACTGAGGTTATTGAAAATGTTTCCCCTCTTCATTACGCCTACATAACAAGTAAATTAGGAAGCTGTTGTTTGTCTGCCTTCAATAGAGGGACCAAGAGAGCACCAGATCTTTGGCAGATTGTTTGGGTCATCTGGTAGGAAACTGCCCAAACCATCCCCAGTGCTCCTGCTACACAAGGGATGATGCACAGAGCCCTTTGGGAGGATCCAGCTCTTGCAACACAGTATTGGGCAAGACTCTGTGTTTTCTTCTGCCAGCAAAATGAAGATCATAAATGCAGGGGAAATAAATGGACCAAAATTTAAAGAAAAAAAATGAATAGGGGTTTCCTCATGCACCTTTAAAAAGGAACCATGTTTAATCCCCATATTTCCATTTTCATTTTTAATATTATGTTTAGTTTAAAAATATAGGAAGAGGTCACTGCAGCTTCTCTTCCTTTTTTTCTTTCCTATATGATGCTTTTTCACTGAAAAGTAGAGAGCATCCTGAAAGGAAGGGCCAACCTATCTACACACACATCACACCATTCAAACAAAGGAAAGGTTGCATAAGTTTGTCAAGACTTCCTAGTTTTTCACGGCAATAATTTGAACGTTCAGTTTTTTGATTAATCGATTAAAAAGAAAAACAACCAAACACATTCACTTCCATCAAAATGGTCAGCTACAAAATTTAAGTTATACTAGTAAAAAAAACCCAATGAAAAATAATAAAAAATAAAATGAACAGTAAAAAAAAATATTACTATCTCCTAAATATTTCCCAATTAGTAATATTTACAGCTCTTCAGTTATTTGTGCATGTTAACTCATACTGTGAGAAGTAACACATCTGATAAAATTACTGTCTGAAAAAACCCTCATTTTAATTGGAAAAAAAATCTTGATATTCACCATGGAATAATCTAACCTTGAAAAACAATCTCTTACCAGTTTGCCTTCAATGCATAAACCACTGCTCATTTTCTGCATTTCTGTCACCAAGAGGCAGATTAATTTAGTTGCACAATAACGTGACGCGTTGATACATCGATCCAAGGGTGGGTTTAGCAGCTCCCAGAAATCCCACACCTCTGGCAGAACCTTCCAGGTGACAGTTCCTGCTGCAGCTGAAATTGTGGATCATTAGGGAAAGTTGCCCTTCAAAGCCGATCGATCCTGCCACGCTGAGCACAGTGGGCATCACATCAGAGGAGAGGGAAGCCTGGCAGGGGGCAATTAATGGGGCAGATATGGGAGTGTCTTTCCTGATTACCCCATACTGCCCAGTGGCTTTGGCCTTGCTGAGACTGGCTGGTAGCAACAAGAACCCTGATGAGAGATGGCTCTGCTAATGTCAAGAAGTGCCACTTCCTAGCAGCAGGAGCAACTTTATTGAAGCCATCTGTCGTTTTGGAAGACACGTGTGTGCTCACACACACACCTCCTCCTCCCAAAGTGCTCAGCCTTTCTCTTAAGGCTGATGGAAAGCACATAGGTAATCCCTCCTTCATCTTGGAATGACAGGCTCTCCTGTTTTCAGCGAGTCCCGGTGACGGCGTTTTTTAGGTGCTGACAGTGAGGTGTTCTGGAGCAGTCACTGGAGAACAAAGGGCACATTCATCCACCATCAACGTCAAGCTTTGCAAGAGCAGCCTGGGAACCTGATGGAAAAGGCTTAGGTACCTGCATGGAAACAAGGAATCTGAACTCCACTGGACCTGCTCTACAAAGGGGACAGAAAGGGGACATTCGGTGAGCTTGGTCCTGGTGAAACCTCATTTTTCAGCAGCTGTTACCTGTGATATCAAAGGAAACAGCCCTGTCTGGGTTGCAGCAGACTCAGAGTGTGAGCCCTGTTCCAATTTGTCAAGTCTCTAATCGTATTTTTATGATGATCCCTCCTTAACACGCCAGAAGCCTTAAGCTCCTTGTGGCTGTGTCACAAGGTGTGCATCAGGGCCCTGTTTGCCAACAGAAAATGTGGCACTACCAGAGCATTCACTGAGACTGAATTAAGTCCAGACTCTTTGCAGGTAAAGTATTTCTGTCTGTATTTCACACACAACTGTGCATGTTTAATTCCTTACTCTAAAAGCCGTGTTTGAAAGCACCACTTAAAAAAACTATCCAGCTTCCAAGCTATTTGGAACAAATGCTGCATGAATGGCCTGGAGTCTCTGAAATCCCTCCTGCCAGCAACATGGCCCATATCCCTCAGGCTTCTTGGCCACTGTGTAAGACAAGCCACACACAGAGGGGAAATATCCCCATCCAGAGCAGGCAGAAGGGTGATGCTGACCTTGTCTCCAGGATTTCAGGAAGTAAACTCATCTCCAAACCCTTCTGGCTACTGCCTCTCTACTTCCAGAGGGCTCGGATCAAACAGACCCTTGCAATGGTGGAAGAGAACAACTTCTTGCTTCCCTTCTCCCCTCCATCCAGTTCTGCTTCTACTACCTGTGTGTATGTTATTAAACCTTCACAGCTTGCATGGAAAAGCCCTTAAGGACCTCTAAAGAAAGAGGCCACTGATGGCCAGGCCAGCTCCAACAATTAAGAGCTGTGATTTTAATGCTCTAATGTTGACACAAACTGACCCAGCTGCTGGTCAGAATGGGATTCAGCTGCAGGAAAGGTGCCAGAGCCTTCCCAAAGAGCACAGTTGGGTACAGAAAGGGGAGAGCAAGAAAACAAGCACTTCTTACGCTGGAACAGGCTGCTGAGAAGTTTAAGGGCAAATGAGTTATCCTTCTTAATTGGGGAAGCTGGAAGAGCTGTAATCAAATTTGGTTTTTCTAGGGAGACAGTAGAGTACACTTGAATCACTCAACACTACCCCATATCCTGGGACACTGAAGTCTTCACTCAGAGCTGCTGTGTTTTTCAGCCCTTTTTCTCTTCAGTAACTTCAGTGTGTTTTCAAGACCTGGATTATGGAAAAAACAACCCCTGGAGCTGCAGCAGGAGAAAGTATCTCTCCCCTTCATACTTTCATCCTGAAGAACACTGGTAGCACACTGAACATATTTTCATAAATAAATAAACTTATTTTCATTTTTTTGTTGCTTATAAAGAAAGTGTCTCAGACATCTTAACTTTCGGTGGCTATTTCTGCATCAGTGGTGTGTGACAAGATGGGGCAGTGTGGTATTACAGACCTAATCACTGAATGCAGAGACAAGATTAACATCCTCAAAAAAGTAATAGATAGTGTGAATATTTTTATAAGTGCCCCTGTAGGTGCCTTTTTTCTGTGTCGAAGAAAACCAAACATGTCAGTTTTCATAAGGAAATAAGTTTAATAGGTGGTATTACTTTTTTTGTAATAATTTTTTTAAAAAGTGCTACAGAGGTCTCATTACATGCCCTTATTTACGTATTTACTTATTTATATTATACCCAAATTCAATTGCATATTTTTTGTTCTATGGATTCAATTTGGAATATTTGACTATTTATTAAAACTTTGGCTAATACATTTCTGGCTACTGGAAACTTTTATTTTCTGTTTGTGGCTTTAGATCCTTTTCTCATGCTGGTCAATAACTTTATTATTGAGTGGAAGGACACTGAGCTGAGGGCTTGGGGGAATGCCTGGTCTGGTATTGACTCTAAAAGTGTATTTAATGGTTATGCATTAAAAAGAATGAAAGGTTATTTCCTCTATATTCTCTGCACAACAGAATAGATCAGATAACTACAAGTCAGACAATGGGTGGCTTCCTAGAAATTATTTGCAAATGCAGTTTGAATATACAAAAAGAAAGATAACTCATTCTGGAATCTGAAGCAGTAAGAGGGACAACAGGGTTTCCCCCTCCATTTAACCCCCACCACCCCCCAAATAAGGTCATACAGGTTTTGCTCACTAATTCTTTTGCCAAGCAAGACTGTGTCTAACTGCAGTCACTCAGCTTTAATCTGGCCCAAGGAGACACTAGCAACAGTAAAGCTGCAGTGATGCCAGCTGTAATACAGACCAGCCATCCAATTTAGGCTCCAAAAGCTTCAGTGATTAAGTTGCTCTTGCATCCCTGGGCTAGACAAATTGTAGCTAGTCAGACTGTCCCCATTGCATCTCTGAAGCAGAGAAGCCCTTCCAGACAGAATTCTTGTTAGTGTCTTCATTTTCTCCTCTAAAAGTCTGTCTTGATGATATATGGGAAATAATTGCCAGTTTAAAAGGCCATTTTGAGAAGTGCCTTTTTTGGAAATCCTGACACATGGTACAGTTTTAAAGCCTGGAACTGTGTTCCTTATACAAGAGGCCTTGAACTCTCTCTGGGCAGACCACTTTCATATCCTCTTGGATGGAACACTTTCATATCCTCTAAGCTCACGTATTTCATGGTAATAAGCTGTGGGATTTAACTGTGCTGAGACAACATGCCTGCTCTTTAACCTAGCAGAATAAAGAAGAGCCTTCCAAGCAAAAACAAAGATAAAATGGTTCATATGCTGCTTGGAGCTAGCAGGGCATTCACTTTGCTGGCAGGCAGGAAGAGAAAGGGTTTCCAAGAACTAAAATCTGACCATTACAGTTACAGTGAATGTCACTATCTTGACTATTGAACTTTTCTACACATGCTTGATAGATTATAAACTATATAAATAAAGGTAGAGGTTCATATATAGATACCTGCATTTTTCTGCCATAATATCCATTCATATTTAAATTTAATTATTCTGGTCCAATACACAAATTTAAAAACTACCACCAAAGGCCACACTGGAGAAAAAAATAGGATTGTTATTTGTCAGGCTCATGTGGGACCATGCTGTGCTGAAATGCAGGAACCACCAGCTATTGTGGCTCCCAGCCTCTTGTTCTCCCTTGAGCACTTGTTTGGGCTTCACACACCCATTTCTGTTTCAACCATGTGAGTTTTTGCACTCAACCCTCCTAAGGATGAAAGTACAAAGCAAACGAGATTGCAGCAATCTGGAATTAGCTACATCTTGAAGAGATTGTGACCAGTTTCAGTTACTGGGGCAGCACATGGTGAAAGACACAAAATGAATCCAGTAAAGACAGGAATTGAAAGATCTGCCAAGAGATGGCACAGCTGGTGAGGCAAGACACTGACCTGCCATGTAGGGGGAAGGAAAGCTCTACTTCTGAGGCAACATCTCCACAGACTACCCATATGGATTTTTTTTTAAGTACCACTTCGCTGCTAGGTCAGATGTTCAGCTGAAGAAGTCTAACCCCCTCAATTGGGACTTTTGCTTTGTCTTATGGATAAGTGCAATTTAATTCATGATGGTGCCCAATAAAAATTTACTGTTTCTCCTGTCAGGTGGCCCAAGTCATGGTGCTCATCTCCTATACTTGTGGAACACCTCCTTATGATAAGCAAAACTGCTCTGATATGTGCTCTCACCATTGCTGTCACCTCCATACTTCAGGAGCCATCTATTGGAACTATTAATAATTACACCTTTTAGTTTTTCTACTCAGAGACCCAACCTCTCTGTGTCATGAACTTCATTAACTTAGCCAAGTATAAAAGGGAAAGTATTTTTAAGGACATTTTCATTTTGCAGAGACTGTTCTCATTTCTAGCATGCACTGTTCAGGCAAGATCTGAGGGTAGTCACTCTTATTCACTACTCTTTTTACGTTTCACATGAGTGAAATTAACATTTTCCTCTATTTGCTAAAGAAAATAGCAAGTGTGCATCAGGGACCAGGTAAGACAATTAAGTTTAATTTTTAGCAGCTAGCATACCTGCTCATTTCAGCTAAAAAGCTTCAAATCTTTATAAATAAGGATTTTATCATTTCAGATCCAATAAAGATTTGTCTTTTTACCATTAAAAAAAATTAAAGTAAGTTCTATCATAGTCAATATAAATGACCCTCTGAGGCAAAGGGAATACTGGGAGAAAATCCACTATGAGATAAACAGAGTTAGACCTGGAACTAAATACAACACACATGCCTAAGTCTAGGGGTCTGTTTCTTTAAACACATAAACCCCCCTTACCTTTCGGACAGGGGCCAGGCTTAGCTCCTGGCCTCATTGTTTTTCTCCATCTAAAGCTGAAACGTGGGATTAGTTCCACTCTCTGAATTCAATGCATAGCTGAGCTTACCTGATGTGACTCGAGGACAGCTACTCAGCAGGGAGGTTTGAAACCTAATAGTGGAACAGGAACAGAGGAACTCTCCAGTGACCGCAGCGCACCGGCATGTGAAAGCTGGAGCTGTCAGTTCAAGCACATGTCAGTGTGGGAGCTGTGGACTGGCTCTTGGCAACCACACACAATAGACTGAGCTGCAGTTCCAGGAGAAGGGGCTCGAACAGTGTGAATAAGGGAAGGGAGAGAAACTTAGTGGCAGCATTCTGGAAAATTAGCTCGATTGGAAATTTTTTTGCATTGCAAAGTTTGGGATTTAACGCAGCAGTCTCTTTCAAAATCCATTTGGTTTTCCAAGAGCATCCTGGTTTTGTTTCTTAAATGTTATGGCATAGAGAGGAAAAGAAAGCAGCAGCAATGGCGGAAAGGAGATAAGCCAAGTCTAAGCGCCAGAGAAAGCTGTGAATGTCACACCATAGTGCTCCACACTCAAACAGCTGTGGCCCTGCACTGACTTCTGTCACCCCATCCCCTGCCAGATCCCACTCAGTATGTCAGAGGAAAATTCAGAGTGAAAGAAAGAGCATGGAAAATAAAGGAAACATACAGAACAGTAGAGACCTGAGATGCCAAACAGAGAGGGCATTTTTTTTTCCTACAGCAGTGATGTCACCCCAACCTCTCCTTCACCAAATATGTCCATAGAGCTGTGCCCATAGATGCACACATCAACATTTCTCCACTAAATCTGTCAGCACAACAACCCAAATATACTCCCATTCGGTGACAAACTCTTGCCAACAGGACTTGGCTGCTGTTACATGCCAGTGATTTTGGTTTATATGGACACAAAGGGCTGGTGCGCATCCACAGCCAACCAAAGGAGCTGTGTCGCTCATTTAGTGATCTCTAGGGCAGAGGGAGCTCCCAGCCAAGGTGCCAGGCTGGTTTCAGTGGACTGCTCCTGTTGTCATCCCATCAGCTAGTGGAATTGCAGACCCCTTTTCTCACCTCCATCATCCTTGCTTCCTGAGGTATAAGTGATGGATGCTTAATGAGATCACTGATTCAGCTTTTCACTTTTAATTAAAAACAAACAACAAAAAAGAGCCTACCCCCTAAAAAACAAATCAAAAAAAAAAAACCAACCAAAAAAACCAACTAAAAACCAAAAAAAGCAAATAAAACAAAACAAAAACTACAAAACACACACAAAAAAACCCCAACCAAACAAAAACCACCACAGAAACTCCCCCAACAATACTTTGCATAACACCAAGATGGAAACAAGGGACATACACCCCTCAGCCCTACATTTTCCAAGGTTGACATTTCCTTCTCATGCTGCTCTGGGCCAGAACTTTGATTTTTACCTTCATCCTCAGACTAAATATTTCTGAACTGCAGCTGCACAACTGGCCATCACTTCAGAAACCTAACAGAGCTTTGCTGTTTTACACCAGTGGAGCATCCTTACTTGAAGACAAAGCTCAGGAGAACCCCAGCATGTAATGAATGCAGTCCAATTTCTAACCAACAATGTTCAGTTCAAGGCCAGGATCTTTAAAACTCCCTGTGCTGCCACACATTACCTGCTAAACCTTCCCACACTTGCAGACTGGAACCACACCAGAAGAGTTGATTAGTTAGCCAGTAAATAACATGGGATGAAAACAAATTAGGTAGTAAAAGGACCCTTGAGAAATTAGGAAAAAAAAGCTCTACAGCCTTTCAACTTATTCATGATTTACTAGAAAGTTGTATAATGTAGTAGGTCTAAGAGCCAGCTAAAATGCTTCTAAGACCAAAATATCCCAACTTGAATAGCTAAATTGCATGCTGAAAGCCTGGAGAAGTGTTTAAAGTAAGCTAAAAAGAAAACCAACTCTCCCTTCCCCCCACCCCAAACCTTTGATTAAAAAAGCAACAAAAATGCTAATCTTCTGTGGTTAAGCAGAAAGGCTTAAAAAGTGGCTGACAAACAACATGAATTATTCAGGGACAAGGTTACTGCTATTCTACACACATCACTCCAGACTGTGAGTGCAGAGCCACACAAGAAAAATAATTTCTGGGAGTGTTATAATGATTAAATAATTTCAAATAACCTCCTCTAATTGCATCATCGTAATATAGCTTTTCTTTCAGGATCCATAACAGACTCTAAAAATTATTCCAATCAAAATTTAACAGGTTTTTATGTACGTATATTATATTATATATTTCTTTCTAGTAATATCTACTACATAGGTGTGGTCAGAAGCAGCCCCATTCTTAAATCTGATATTGAACAAGCATCTAGGAGGGGTTGAACATCAATAATCAGAAGAACCACTTAGAGTTTCCATGCTCATAATCATTACCATCCTCCCTAAACCCAGAAGAAACCCTGTCTCCTGGGAGGCTGAAGTCGTATGTATGTGTGTAGACACAATTCCTCAGCAGGAAAAGGGAAGGAGGAAGAAGCAGGGCTGCTTTTTTACTGAGTGACCAGAGCAGTGGCCCAGACCTCAGACCACAGGAGGGAACCTGTGCACTAAACACACTACATGTGTTTGGGAGGAGACATTAGCAGCCCCCACAAGCCTTCTCCAGACAGATCCTCCAACCTAGGTAGCTTTGGTGAGAGCACTGGGAAGCCTTTGGCTCCTCTGTATCTTACTTTGCCACTCACCTGCAGGTCCCTTGCTGCTGTTCTATAAACCCTTTGGCTTGCTGGGCAGTGTGCTGCCCTGCAGAGCTCAGTGAGGAAATGAGCTGTGGCCTGCTTGGGACAATCAGGGTAAAGAACTCATTAATAATTTTTTTCTGAGTTAGCTGCACATGACCCAGCACCTGCAAAGCTGAAGGTAGAGAGCAAGGTCTAGTCCCTGAAAGTATCTCTGGCCAAACAACTACAGAGGCAGGGACCACACAGAGGCATATCAGCCTGGCTCTGTCCTGCTGAAAGCCAACACCTTCAGAAACTACCTCAGAGCTTTTAGTGCATATTAATATTGAATACTGATGGTAGTCTCAAGAGAGACAACCTGGTGCTGGTCTCAAAAGGAAAATCACCTGTTGCTGCAACACATCAGGTTGATGAAGAAGCCAATATAGTAGCAAACAGTGATGCTGGTAACTTCACAGCTCTATGCAAGGATTTGTTTTCTTTCAGAGGGTTTTGGAAGGGGGTGGGAAGTAGAAAAACAGTCACAGAGAAGCTCAGTCACAAAAAAATGAAGGTAAAGCTTCCAATTAAACACATAGCAGTCAAGTTAAAATTATAGGTGACAATTACTGTAACTTGATTAGGCACAATAGCAAATTCACTTCCCTAAATCACTTTCACAACTCTCCTAGGAGGTCTGAGAGATGTAGTATATGAGGTTCATTTAATTTCTAATGTAGTAATTATCACTACTGAATAAAAAAAAAAATAGCGGTGACAGACCCAGGAAATAAATTTAGCACTTGAGGTTTTAATAAAATTTTTATGTGCAACCCCGTTGGTTAGAAATTGTTTAATCAATCTTATCTGGTTCACAGACTTTCTGCTGAGCTTTTGCTTCATGTTATTACAAGGCAATATGCTGCAGCACCTTCTTAGCATCCCAAGTTGCAAAACCTAAACACTACTGCTATCCAAAGCTAGTGCAAACTCCTCTTTCTGTTGTCAACACCCACGATGTTTGATCACATGCTGACAGGGGTTTTCAGGTCGTGTTGCCAGTTGTAAGTGCTGGCAACTCAATAGCAGAGTCCAGCCCTCTCTGCCTGGCTGCTGCAATGGGATCTCTGTCTTGCTGGTAGTTTCTTTCTATGGCAAAGGTGTCCAATGAGCTTAATCACATTTTCAATATATTAGTGTGTAAGAGGCACTGCCAGTCTTTTCTGAGGGGTTTCATGTTCCAGGATTTATTATAACACTTCCAGAGGGGTCCAGCCCAGCCTGTCCTGGCCCCTCCAGGCTCATGCCAGCTGCAGTGAGCACATCCAGAGGCCAGTCCAGTGGTTTACACAGGGGTAGTGGAGGCAGATGAAGAAATCCAGTCCAGGATCCACAACTACTGCCATGTCCAAGGTTTTCCCAATACCAGAGGTTTTGCTTAAAATTTGAATTTTCCCAAGCTCCTGGACATAGGTGAAGAGAAAATGGAACCTAGATCTTCTGTCTTGATATTTGCAGGGTCACTACCCTTCATGAATTAAGCTGAAATGGTTTATTTCTGTTTGCAAAATAGGTCAGTATGAGTAGCAGAGAGGTTAAAGTGCAGTTATTAGTATCCAAGACTAAAACCAAAACAACAACAACAAAAAAACCCCAAACAAACAAAAAACAAAAATACACTGAAAAAAACGGACCAGAGTGCTTTAGCAGGAATCCTGGCTTGTTTCCTAATTTCTCTTATTTAACCTAATAAGTCCATCCTCACTGTTGAACAAAATTATTCTCACTGCTAGGATGCTTAAAATGTTGTTTAAAGCACAGCAGCATGAGCTCCCTAGTGTTGTTCTAACTGGGCAACGATATCCTTCAAAATTCCACAGAAGGAGCAGGGCCAGGCAGCCTGTCCAGCTCAGACACAACAGCCAGCAGCATTCACTTGGCTTGCTCCAGTTTTGTTCATCAGAAACAGGTCCTCTCCTTGCCAGCAGGATTTAGCTCTTTCTCTCTGCTGGCACTTTCTGCCCAAACACACAGAACAATCAGTTGCCCAAGGATTTCTTGGTTGTTTTTTCTTTTCCTGTTTGCACTTAGTACACCAATAATTCCCAGAGTGACCCAGTAGGTAAATTGGTAGCCCCCAGATCAATTACACAATCAGTAAATATTTGGGTATCATCATAAACAAGACTAATTCAGGATATTTAAACACTACATCATAGTAATTAAAAGATAAAGAATAAACTGCTGCCCAGAGAATTAACTTGAGTTTCTTCAAATGATTTATTTCAAGAAAAAAGTGGAGCACGCCATATTTTGTCCCACTGCATGTTGGTATGATTCATAACATTACCTAAAAGTCTTCTGAGATGCAGCCAGATAAATGAAGCCATCTTCATCTGACCTGTGAGGGTCTCTCTTCCACTTTGCTGCTTTGGAGTTCCCCCTGCTACACATACCCTGCACCTCATCGCCCTCCTGACCTGCAGTGGCTGAGATGATTTCTGCCTGCAGAGCACTTCACAGGGTTCCATATTCCACACCTTGCAAAAGAGATTTGCCAGGTGAATATGCCTCCAAAAACCCACCTCTTGACACAACCTGTGGCTTTCTGGTCCAGCTTTTGGTCTCCACCATGGTTTTCATGCTAATGTTTACAGACAGGAGGGGCAGTGGCTGGACTCATGATGTGGCACAGCAGGTGAGAGGCTCTGTGATGCTGTGGCCAGTGCTGTCCAACGTCCTCCAAAGCCTCTTGAGACCAAGGGTCAAAGATGCAGGGTGCCACAAGTTCTGAACTAGGAGCCCCTCACAAAATAGATGATCAGAGTTGGCAATCACTGTAAGCAGGCACCCAAAAATCCCCATGACCTTCAAAAATCCTAGTCTTCATTTTCACCTGTCAATGCAGTACCAAAGCCATCAAAGGGATGACAAAATGATTAATTAAAGCACATCAGAAGATAGGGATTTTCTTTTTTGAACTTTTTACGTTGGAGGCTGTGTGACATTTTGGCACACAAAGCAAGTACAGCGTATAGATACTCGGGGCAGTTATATTTTGACAGCCCATATGGCTGCAGATTGAGCCCCAGCGAAGGAGAGCACAGAGGGAAGCTGTCCTCCAAATCTCCGGGATGCAAAGAAACTCTCGATCGCATCTTCCTCAGAGTTGGCAGCGCTGCTGGGATCCGAAGGCCACTGCTGCCATCTGCTGTCACTGTCACCCGATGGAGGAGAGCTGGGACGTTGCAGCCTGAAGTTGTGTTCACTCAAGCTGGTGACTTGGTCCCAGACACCGAGGAAGAACAAAGTCCTCCCTGGCAAAGGACAGCTCTGCACATCTGAGCCGCCTCGCGTCCATCTCTGTCTAGAAGGAGTTGGTTTGTCTGCCTGAAGATAACAGAAAAGAGAAAATGCTTCAAAGGCTTTTTGCTGAGAGGAGTCACAATCCAGCAGTGTGAGTTACGGATCCACAGCTGAGGTCACCCTGCTCCAGCAGAGCCACAGGGCGATAGATAACGAGAGGAAACGGCCTCAGGTTGAGCAAGGGCATGTTGAGGTTGGACATTAGGAAAAAATTCTTCTACAAAAGAATTGTAAAGCCCTGGAACACGCTGCCCTGGGCAGTCATAGAGTCACCATCCCTGCTGTAGTTGTGCTGCTTAGTGACATGATTTAAGGGTGGACCTGGCAGTGCTGAGTTAACAATTAGACTTGGTCTGAAAGGAATTTTCCAACCTAAATGACTCCATTATTGTAAGACCCAGGTGACACCCTGAGAGAGGGGGCCTATGGTCTCCTGTTACCTGCAAGGCAATTATACTTAGTAGCCAACAAGCCCAGGCATTGTTTTTTTTCAGTGATGGCACTAGAAGCACTCACTCATTGTGGACTCTTTTGCTGTCTGCAGGTTGGAAAGCCCCAGATTCCTGCTGAACTGCAGAGCAGTAAGAGCAGCTGAATCAATTCTCCATCAATTACAGACCCAGGGCAAAGATTTACAGAGGGGGATATGCTTCAGGATCTCTCCTGAGGGGGACCAATAAAGGTCAGTTTAAGGATACTTCCTAAACATTTTTCTGCCCACTTTTCCTGCCCACTCCCAGACCTCACAGTCCTCTCAGCAGTGATGGACATCTGTGATACAGCCTCTGTGTGGCCCAGCAGCAGGTCTGCATCACCCCAAATCTGTGTGGCCAGTTCCCTGCATCATCCCCTGTGCAGGGACCCAAGACACTCAGTTCTGGGGCAGGACAGGACTGGTAGCACTCACCCCTCTGCTGAGTCTGAGGTCCAAGAGGGCTTTGGTGCCATAGCCATAGGACTTCCCATGCTCTCTTGGGTTCAGCAGAGCCAAGGAACCCCCAAAAGTAAATCACAAATTTTCCAAAAGCTTCCATTTGCTGCAATTCCTATTCTTCAGGCACTGCCCTGTGAAAAAAAGATCCACAAGTTAAGCATGAAATAAAGCCAGCAGTAAGGGAATAGTAATTATTTGATCAGCTCCCAGGGTATCAAATAGCAGTAAATTGAGCTTCAGTTTAAAAAGCAGACAATTTTCAGTGTCATACCACTACATTTTCAAAGCTAATTTAAATATTCCATTAAAAAATGAAAACATATTCAAATTAAAACACCCATAAGATATGAAAGGGGGGGAAAAGCCTTGTTGGAGCGAGGACATGAAATGCATCAGTAATTTCCCATCAGGCTACAGTTCCCTTAACTGACCATGACAGTCAAAGATGAAATAGAAATTTCTATATCAAACAGGAACACAAAGGAGAGCTGACCTTTGATCAAATGTCTGTTTGTAGTTTTGACAAGGAAATTTGCATTAAAAGGATTTATGCTGGACACTTACAGAAGAAGTTAACTCCCAGAATGTAAAGGAAGAGAGAGGTCAAACCATCCTTAAATAGCCTGTCAGATGAAAGCCACGCTCTCCTCACTGAGGATCTATGTGAAGTTTTGAGCCATTCAGACTCTCTTTCTAAAATCCCAGTGCTGTGGGGTCTGTGATGCTATTTTTCAAAGTGGTATTTATGCTGGCGTGGGGAAAAAAAAAGCTGTTTCAGGCAAACAAAGGCTTTCTCACACAAAGAAAACCCACTTATAGTAGCAGAATTCATATATAAAAAAAACCCCAACAAGCCAACACTAATTAATTGCAATATTTAAGTTATAGGGTTAGGTGATGCTCCTTCCATTCCAGCAGGAAAACAAAAAAAATAAGGGAAGCAAGCTAAGAGCAGATGTGAACTGGCAGCAATGGTACCCTGCCTGTGAGGAGCTGAAATTTTCAGCTAAGAAATATCAGTTGAACGAGGTATTTTGAGGTGGTTGCACAAATAAAGGGAATCTATGAAAATCCATTAGAACAGGGAGATGTGGGCATTATCTTGTCAGGATAATTGCTGATGGTTATTTGAACTCCTACTACAACTGCAGCAAAACAGTCCTTTTTATACAGGGTTTTACAGAAGGTCCCACACTATGCAGCTAAAAGATTTACCAGATTCCTTCAGCAGATGCTGCTCTCCCCAAAACACGAGATAACCTCTTGGATTATCTCCTTTCTTCCTTATATTTATTTCTTTAATATTTCCTAGATTGCCCAGTTTCCTCGTGGGCACGATTTTGCAGCCCTTCGATTTCACTCCTAACTTCACCCCAGTAAAGACTGCAGAACTGGGATGGATTTTTGAATGCTTTCAGTTCTCACTTGTCCAGGGTCCTACACTGTGGTTTACGACTGCAATAATAGCCGCTTGTGTGCCGTGATCTGCTCGCAACCACGGAAACATTCAACTTGTTAATGAGAGCTGTCACTGAAGATCTGCATTTCCCCAGAGTCCTGCCTTGCCTCTTTTGCCTTTAACTGGAGGTTGAGCCCTGTCGCTGCTTGCCCGGCATCAATGCTTCCCCGGGCGGGTGTTAGGGGCGCCTGGTTTCCAGCCGTCGGCGAGATGCCAGAGGAGCATCCTGGGTCTGGCCAGGAGAGGTCAGTGGACACACACACAGAGCCCACAGCCTTCAAATCTGACAGTAAAGTTGTTGCGTTTAATGTAAAGAAGCAATTGGGAGTTTCAAGCTCCAGAATTGGGAGGCATCCTCGCCTGGTACCAGAGACAGGTACTAGAGTCAGTGCAAGGTGCCCTCTGGGAAGTGCACCAAGCTATCAACATGGTAGTTGATAAGAGCCTAACAAGACCTCCAGATTTCTCCCTGGACCAGCACCTACTTCAGCTTTTCCCATCCATTTCACTTGTTATCCTCCAAAGTAAAAATTACTCCTGGAAACAGGCTATGAAATTGCAGCATGAAGTCTTGCTTGGGCTGCCAGCAGCAGAGGCGAAAATCTCACCCGAGGTCTCTAGGCCCCAAGTGCCCTCAGAGAGAAAAGCACTAAATACTTTGGGAACACTTTGGCTACAGGTGGCACACCTCAAACTGACATGTTTTCCACTGGACAGTCTTTCTGCTTCCCTCTATACCTCACAGCTAACTGACTTGCAAAAGCTCCAACATCCAATGCTCAGTAGGGGTAAAATTGGCCTCCATGATGCCTTGGGGACATGACACCACCAGAAGATTGCCCTCCAGAAAGGGGGTGAATGGGAAGAGAAACTGGGCTGGAATTTTATAGCTACAGCTAAGTAGCCAAGATTCCTCTGCTTCATCTGTTCCTTGGAGTCACCAGCCTCATTCCTGGTCCAATTAATTTTACAGCTTTTGAAGACTCTCCACAAGCCCAAACCATCTATTTCCTGACGGTGTGCTACTTAAGTATTCAAAATATTGGTGTTTCTTCTCACTGTAGTCTGAGTTTTAGTTACAGTACGTCTTAGTATGGGTCTAATCCCAAATCCTTCAAAAACTGTAGGAGTTTTTTAATAAACTTCAGTTTGAACCAAGCATCTATTTTGGTCATCAGTGCAATACTATCAGCACAGGTCCTTCCTTCCAGCGTGGGGCCCTTTATAGGACAGGGTTGCAAATATCATGTTGACCCTTAAACATATTTAGGTAATGGATAGTAGATACATGCTGATAACAGGGACACATGCACACTTATCCTGGGGACTGACAGAATATTAAATTATTGTTTAGGAAGTGAAATGCTTCTGCTGGGAGCAGGTGCACAGCTCAAATGCTATCATGGCATTTAGATTAGGAAAGGAAATCTTCTGGTGAAAAGATTACAGGCAAATAATTTCCAGCACCCGGAAAGAGTGAGGTTGGGACTTGTGACTGAATGAAAGTTGAATTTAATCTCAGAGGGGAGGATCTGGGCTGTGATCCCCAAGAGCAGCACAAGGAGACTTGCCTTCATCCCTTTTTCCACTTCTTTCTCAGTTCTCAAAAAGAAAAACTTCAGCTGAGCAGCTTCAGGTGCTTTTCCAGCTCCTTGGAAACTAGTAGCATCTCATTTCAAGCAGATATTATCTGAGTTAATTTGAGCTATACCATTTCATGCCAGCAATGAATCTTGTTCTCCAACTCCAGAGCTGCCATAAAAGAAACATATGCCCTAGACCACCTGCTTCTTTATTTACCCCATGACAGGGTTTTTCATCCTATGACCTCTGCACAGGGACCTTGGGGCGTCTGTAAAGAAAAAACCCATATTCATCCAAGTGAGAGCCCTCCAGAAACCACAGGACTGAATTGTGAGCTGGAAATCATCTTTTATGAGGGTGAAAGAGTCTCCACCTGCTCCCTGAGGGCTGACTGTGCACAAGAGTGAAGGAAGCCACATCTTGAACTTCCTGAACTGCTGCAGCTGCCACAAGCAAAGAGAGAATCTTAGGGGTGAGAAGTTACTGTAGTGCTTGGAAGGCAAAGTCCAAGTTTAATGGCTAAAACTTGTCCATAATAAATGCATTTCCACCCTGGTTGCTGACTGTGAGATAAAAGAGGCCAAAAACAGCTTATAAATTATTATCTGCTGGCCTCTGTGGCCAAAGATCTTGCTGTTGCAGGAAAGCAAAACCATCTGGAGCAGAAGACTGGGAAGGGTGAGGGCAGCTAGGCTAGGGCAGCTTTCTGAATCAAATCATGTAAGGAAAAGGAAATAGTTGTTCTGCTTCAAAACAAAACAAAAACAAATCAAACTAAACAACAATAAAACAGAAAAAAAACACTGAAGAAGCAACTGACCAAGCTGTGTCTAGGACATGGAGCAAAGTGACTGATCTTAGTAGGTAGGGTGTAGTTGGGAGCAGGCTTTAGCTTTGGAGACTCCAAGCAATGTCACAAGCAAGAGCGAGTGGTGCCCATTGTGGCCAATAGTTGCACACGGGCTGTATAACATCACTGCTAATTAGAGAGCAGGGTGGCAAGTCATAAAAACCCAGATCTCTAAATAATACACATCCACACAGCCTCAGCCACTAACCTTTTACAAACCCAGGAGCACAGCAAAGGTGAAGCACATCTGTCAAGAGCAGCTGAGCTGAAATCAAAGAGCAAATTGCTCGGACAATTTGTGCTCGAGTTAGAGTGAATTCTCTTCAACACCTGATAACAGCTGAGGGAGAACAGCCATCAGTACTGCAAATGCAGTGAAGGAGCTGGTGGGCTAGCAAAGAGAAAGGTGAATACTACTTCCCCAGAGTGAGAACTATTCAGAGCAGGATTTAAATCTTCGCATTTGTTAAATGTGTCTTAATCTGACAATTGAGTCTCACTTATTGGAGGACTGGAGGAAATTAAATCTGCTGTTCTTGTGCTGGTGAATGAGAAGGAACCATGAGGGAGGGTGTCAGAGCACCTTCACTTATTCCACTGAAGGAGTGAAAAGAGCAAGAAGGAGAACTCGAGCACTCAGAGGTTAAGGTGAACAAGTTCAGCGGAGACATTCAGGTTCAGGAAGGACAGTGGTCCCTGCCATGCAGAGACTGGGTCTGTCCAGGCAGGAGCCCACCCCTGCTGCTTCTGCATCTCCAGGAGCTGGGCTAGCCCGACAGTTGCCTCCTGTGAGCACTTCCTAATCCACCTGCTCTAATCCACTCTGAAGGAGCATGGCAGATGAATTTGCAGCCCCCTCCCCAGCTTCACTTGCTCTCCTGGTAGAGCAGCAGTGTGTTCAGTGACCAGGGACCCCAAGTGGGCAGGACAGCCAGAGACCTCCCACACCTCTTTTTTAGCATTTCTCTGCAGGTCTGGGTGGGAGGAGGAATCTCCAGCTCCCTCCAGTGAACCAAACTCCCAGAGCCACCCTGAAGTCCCTCATGCACACCACGAGCAAGTGCCATGGGCTAGGCACAGACAGCTCATCTGTTAGCAGCAGCTCTGTGGCTGGAGGCAGCAAGCTCAGAGTAGTTTAATTTTTTGGGGTGAGCTGATGTTGCTCTCAATATTAAAATATTTCACTCTAGGGAGGTGTTCTCTGCTCTTCTCCTGTGCTCTGCATACTCTCTGCAGTCTGGTTGGCAATCCAAAGCCATAGAAGCTCTGAGTGAATACAGAGGGATGTGCCCACCTTATTTCAAGTGCAGCCTTCTGCCCCCATAGAGTCACATCATGACTCTCTTCATCACTGAGAAGCAAATGAAGCTCACAGGAGGTGGCAGGAAGCAGTGGCCTTCTGGCCCTGTCATCCCTCCCTCCTCCACCACCATGATGGAGACAGCAAAGCCAAGGCAGTGTCAGAGCTGCTTTCATGTCCTGCCAACAGGCCCCATGGCCCCAGCTCCCTCCAGGGAAGGGTCAGTGGGTCAAGGGGTCCTTCCCACTCCAGCACCATTCCTGGAGGCAGAAGTGAGTCTCAGCACACCTTAGCAGGGCTTTATACCTACTGGTGTGACTTGTCCCTACTCCATCACCTCTTGTGACCACTGAAAACACTTTCTTTCCCTCCCCTGGATAGTCCTTGGCTGCATCAGCAACTTTCCTTGCACAATTAGGAAGGCAGCCAGAGACTATCATCACATAGGAGAGATTCCAAATAACCTAGAATAGTAGATTTCCAGCACACACACACACTTGGTTAGAGCTTCATTATTCCAGAAGACATTCAAGGAGATACTTAAGCCCCACTGAAGCCCGTGCTGAAGGTGGAGAGGTGCCACCTGGTCCATGGATGGCATTTCCTAACTGGTTTTTTGGTTCCATTTCACCATTCTCTCACTGCTACTGAATCAAGCTGAGAACAAACAACTCTCAGGCTCTTCTTCTGCCAGTGGACACCACAGATGTCCCATTCAGAGCATGGCCAGGGCAGTTGGAGAGTAAACATCAAAGAACAAAACCAGGTGCCTTTTGTAAGGAAAGGTGTCATGATCCTTGTGCTTTGAGAGAAGCAGTTTCACCTGGAGGAGCACAAAAAGCTGAACCACTGCCAGAGGAATAATCACTTAAACTTCATAATGAATATTTCTGCAACACAAAGTCTCTTTGTGGATTTAAATTAATCTAAAACACATTCATTAATTCATAGCTAAGAATTGAATTACATTTTGTTGCTGACCTCCATGTTGTTTGTCTGTAACTAGATTTCCCCTAAAAGGCAGCAGCACTATTTAATCATAATGCCAACCTTTGGATCTACTTCAGCAGCAATTACCCTGAGCTTTGACTTTGATATAATTTATATTTCAGAACACACCATAAATAACTCTTTATTCTCCTTTCAGTATGGCTGTGTCAAAGTGTATGAGCCCATGGAAATAGGAATTTATCCTTTTAGCCTATTTATCCCATGCTGCAGCCCTGGCCACATGGCCCCAGACACCCCAGTCTGTCCCACAGGGACTCTGTCATGTTCTGGTGGTGTGAGATGGGTGCTGTGTGTGCTTGTCATCAAGCTCCATCAGCAATACCATCAGGCAGAGGTGCTGTAAGATGAACCACAACCAGTCTACAAACCACAGCTGTGAATCCCCCAATCCAGGTCATGTCACTTACTTTCCTGAGAAGCCTAAATATATTTTATAAAGGAAGAAACTTTAAGGAATATTTACTATCCTAACTACTTATATAATAATAATAATCCTTACCTCTTAGACATGCTGGGGCACAGGCAGGCATCCCATGTTTGGTTAATGGTGACAAGTCTTCTCATCCCTTTTCTGTTCTTTTGAATAAAGCACCATGAGGTTTTTTTAATGGAGACAGAAGAAAGATGAGTTCAGAGCAGATTTTGGTTAGGAAGAGCCCAAAGTCTGCAATCCAGCAGTATTCAGTCCCAAACACCCTAATAAATTTAACCCCAAAATCATCAAAAATCCTATGAGATTTCTGGTTTTTATCTAAGAAAATCCTGTTAAGCACTTGTGCTGTTTAGATGCGTAGGCAGTTGTACTCTGGGCTCTGGACAGGATGCTCAGTGCTCCTATCCTCTGAAATTCAGGGGAAAAAAAATCAGTTCTAGGTTCCAGTTTTGGCCACCCTGGATTGTCAATCAAGGGTGCTCACATACAAGCATGTGAGCAAAGACTTGCTCACAAGGAAAGCAGCTCAAATAACAGGTATTTCCAGTGCCACTGGGCAAACACAACCTGAATTCTGCTAACAGCTTAAACGCTTCATGTCCCAGCTGCTGGCAGCCCTGCCGAGGAACAGGGATGTGATTAGTAGGAGAGGGAACACTTTTAGAGCAAAGCTGGTGGCAGTGAGCACAGTTAGATACTCTGTATTTGCACCAGCGAGGGAGTAGGAAACCTCACCAGGCTGAGAACCACTCCCTGTGTGGTGGGAACACCCTCTGAATGCACAGGAGGGTTTGCAGGTCTGTGACCACAGGGGAAATAACAGCAAAGGTGCAGTATGAGCTCAGTCGTGCTCTGCCAGCTGCTGGAAGAGTCACTTGCTCTCAGTGAAGTGCAAGGATTCCAAATGTGTCTGTTTGGACTGGCAGGAAGAGGGAAAAGGCTACAGGAAACTTCAATGTGCCACTAAGATGGCTCTTCATAGAAGCAGCATTTTTTTTGCTGTTAGTTTGTTATGGATGAGGTTGACCAAAGAGGACTGCAGATTGCAGAAATCATTACACATTGATTGTTAATTTTCTATTATTTTATCATAATGTCAAAATGAGACTAAAAAGCACTTCTACAGGAGTCTGACAGAGCCTTGCAATTAAATCCAAGTTGCCTTCATGAAGAATGACAGGTCAGTGGTGGGAATAAAATGCTGTAAAAACAATGCTCAGGACTGTCAAAGCAATCAAATAACACCCATTGACTTCTGCTCAGTGACAGAACTTCAGGCCTCTCCCCAAACCTCCTGAAATAATCAGCTTTTCACCACTGGGCAGATGAAGGGTAGTAGGGGGATGGCTGATTTGAGCACAAGCCAGGTTCAGGTTGTGCCCGTCAGGTGCTTTGCTGTAGTTTTTGCACACTCATGTAGCCTCCTTGGAGTGCTCAAAAGGGTGGAATTTGGATGTGTGCACTCAAACGTGAGCACAGACTCAGCTATTGTCTATGTCCCCCATCCCTGGATGCTCTCGTGTGTGGGATGTCCCTCAAGTGCTCTGCATTGTGCTGGGGCAGATGGAGAACCCTCCTGACCTCACACCCCAGCGTGGCTCAGTGGCACCTCCAGCACGGCTGGAACCCTTCTCACTCCTCCAGCACAGACCCCTCAAGCCCTGCCAGGCAACTGCCTCCAGAAGTGGCTTTTGCTTTCTCTTGCCAACAATGGCTTTACTCCACAAGCTCATCGTGTTGATATCCACATGTAAATGAGTTCACTTTGTTTTTTATTTTTTGAGTTGTTTGCAGACTCTGTTTTAGTGACCAATTCTCAGTACATTGGACCACAAGAAGGCTCCAGGCTCCAGCAGGCAGAGGTGATGGAGTAACCCAAAGGTGCCCAGGAGTCAGCATTTATCAACAGCAGTTGCTGCATCTTTATCCAAACAGGAAGGTTCAGCCTCACCAGGTACAATGAACCTGCAAGGTGAAGGCAGAGCTTTCACAAACCCATTACGAAACTGAAGGCTCCACCCACCCCTAAAGTGTCATTTCAGAGAAATGTTTGTCACTTCCTAGTAAAATCCAGTGGTTGAGGACAAACTCTGCCTTTTGGCTACCCTGGAGTCAGTAGGTCCCAGATGAGGCAGCCCCAGCCTAACATGGGACCTGAAACCCTAAACACCTAAGCCCTATATGTGGGTCTTCAAAAGCAGGGAAAATTCCTACAAGATCTTCATGTTGCTCAGGCTGCTCAAGGGAGGACCTGAAATATGGGGCCTTGCTAACACTGAGATGACCCTTGTCTTTATGGTTCAGCAGTTTTTCATGGCAGCTGCTGTCTGTCATCTGTTTTGCACATTGGTCAGGTGGGGTAAAAAAATAAACTCCCTGTTACTAGCTGTGGTTATAACCAGCCTGAATTGCAGAAGGGCTCCTGCAATCCCTCCCTGGCCTCTTCCCATCACTGAGAGAACTAAACCAGTGACTTCTGCATCAAGCTTAACATTGTGCAGTTGGGATGGTGGATCAGAAACACCTTGAAGGCTCCGAGTGGGAGAGAAGACACTGGTAGTCATGTCTTCAAATTAAAATCCCCATCCAAGCGAAGCTCCTGTTTCTCAGTTTGAACATGGCTCCAACACCCTGCCAGCATTCAGCTCTGCCAGATGTGCCTTTACTGGCCACCTCAGGCAAGTCCCCTGAAGGCTGATGCTGCTACATCACACCTTGTGTGAGCTGGCACAGTCCTCGGGAACTCTTCACTCTGTGTCTCAATAAAAAGCCTTTCAGTTAACAACCTACATTTTTTTCCATCTGATTATTCTTCATTGGGACCCTTATAAGTGAAGTACCATCCAGAGACAGTGGCCATGGCCCATAAATTTAATTACTAACCTTTAATTCATAGGTGGCAGAAACAGTTCTTCAAGCATCTGAGTTAATCAGGCTTTGCTGACAGTGGCAATCAATTGTTCGGCGCTCTGCTTTCTGCTTAATTACTGTTGGACTACATTGCATTTTCAAAATGTCAAGCATCCTCTTTTAGAAATGCAATAAATCATTTCTACATGGTGTGCAAGGCTAGGATAGGAGACTATTATTCTCTCACACCTGACCTTGGCTGTGAGGAACAGGAATTGATCATTTACTGTAGCAGTGAAATATCATTTAAGGAAAAAAATGAGTCTTAACTATGAACTTCAGCTCACTAAAAGGAAGAAGAGATGCTTTCTGGCCATGAAAGGAAGATGCTGGCATGAGATGGTGGTTCTCTTAAAACTCTTCTGTTAATGAGGCACCATCTGCACCAGGGGTCAAATATCAGAGTATCAATTGCAGCAGGAATCCACACACCCAGATTTTCACTGCGTCTATGTGAGAGATACTCTGATTTTTCTCTTCTTCTAATATCAGGACAGGATATTTATATATCATCCAAAAAGTCATCTAGTCTTGGTTTCAAAAAGTTAGTCTCAGTGGAGGCAATTTAGTCAGATGGAACTTGGAGAAGACAAAAATCTTCATTATGGAAATTGTATTAATTCAGAAGAATTAAGGCTTTTCTCAGAACATGATGCTGTCACTGTTTAGGGTCAGGGCAGCCTCTCAGACCTACAAGAGATGCTCTCTGTTAACCCCCCTCCCTCCCCAAAGGGGAAGAGGAAGAGGCCAAGGGAGAGAGACTCAGTGATTAGAAAAGGAAACTAGAACAGCTTTAATGCAAATAATAAAAATAAATTGAATACATACAAATATGTACAAAACCAGTATTGAATCCAATCCTCCTGATGGTAATTACATCACTGATGCTGTGGAGCAGGCACCAGGGGAGTCCCAGACTGGGCTCAGCAGCAGACAGGGGCTGTGTTCAGGAGCTGGATTCTGGTACTGCATTCAGGAATACACAGATCAGGAGCAAAGGCAGAACAGACAGTCCTGGGATTCTCCAAGGAAGAAACTGGAAGAGGACCTGAACCAAACTGAGCAGAGCTCAGCAAAGCAGGCAAAGAGGGGAAGACCCTAATGATCCCTCAGCTTTATACAGAATCTGACATATATGGGTTGGAATCCCTCGTTGGTTAGTTCAGTGTCACCTGTCCTGTTTGCTCCTCCCTGCAGGTGCAGCCTTTCACTTTCTGCACCCCCTAACATGGTGCACAAGATCCAGCAGTGGTCTTGGTCTGGTCTTGGACCCCAACCCTTGCTACTAACTCTAAACATGGGGTGTTATTCCTGCCGAGGGTCTCCATTGGTAAGAAATAATGGGAAACATTTCAATTGTGTGTATTTACAGCAAGTAACACAAGAGAAACCTGCTCTCTGCCCAGTCCCCAGAGACTAATGGGATAGAAGTAATAAACAACATCTTCCTCGCTGAGAAATGGGAGGCGTTTTCTCAAGTGTGTTGAGAGTGGTACATGGATTGTGGCTGGTGTCAGCCAAGATGATATGAAGATAAAAGACATCCTCTGAGGATGCTGCCAGAAATAAGAAGGAAGAGGCTGTGCGGTGAATCATATGGATCAAATTTCCTCTCTCATTGTGTTTTAATAGAAAAGCTTTTTGCCTGCTCCTGGGGGTACCAATGAAAATTTCCTTCAAACCAGAGGTAGGATGAGATTTTTTGCCTTTTTCTTTCATGAAACTTACATGCATCCAGAAAAAAAAAAAAAAAAAAAAAGCATGCTTTTTTTCCCTTCTGGAAAGCTGATTCAAGCCAGGAGCCAACAACAAACAAAACGTGATCAAGAAATTAAATGTAGCAGTAAAACACTTAGCACTTGCAAGACTATAAAATGCATTTCTTAGAGAAAAAAAAAAAAAAAAAAAGAGAAGGAAGATAGATAAAAAAGAAATCCCTGATCTAAATTAATATTTCGGCTTTCTTAATTCAAAACAGATACAACTTTTCACCCCATTTTAGCCAATAGGATTTGTTACATCATGAGTTCGACTGCGTGTGTCAGGCATCACCTGTTGGTTGAAACGTGCTGGTTTAGTGCCACCAGATGGGTTCTTTGGGAGCTTCCCAACATGAATATGCCACAAGTTTGCAGGGACCACTGGGGACATGAGGCACCACTGGCAGAGGACATCCCTGCAGATTCCCCACTGATCATCTGCACGTCCCAGTTCCTCCTGTGACTCCAGAGGAGAATCCCACTGTCAAGCTGATTTTTCTCTGTGTCTTCTCTCTCAATGGTGGCCACAGTTTCTCCTCACCTCTGGCCACCTTGGCCACCACTGATGCAGATACTCCAGGGAGAATCACAGTCAATGGTACCCCATGCCCAAGGTGCTGTCACGGCAGCTCAAGGGTTGACATCTGTCTGACTGTGTCACCAAACCAGCTCTAACAGGGCTTTGCTCTGTTTTTCTCTTTAGGATTTCCAGCGATGTCCAAAGGCAGCAGCACTAGAGGGCACTGCCTGCACGCCGTGAGAAAAGGGGGAACATCTCCAGGGATGCCCAAGTGTGGCTGTTCACTGGCACCTCCCCGCCTCACCTCTGCCTTTTCTGTAGGGAAAGAAGTGGAGCGGGTCGGGACCACTCTACTTGTTGGCTGCCAAAGGGGTTGGCAGTAGGAGATGATGCACAAGATGACTCCCACCAAATGGGTTTGGTGAAAACAATGTGAAGTGTTCGCAGGCGTTTGTCACGGGCACAAAACAAGCAGTGAAACAACTGCCTGCACTTCTAGGCCAAAAGATGAAATCATGCTGGGGGGCATCCAGCAGCGCAGGGGAGGCAGAGCCCTGCCAGAGCCTCCCCTGGGGTGATTGCAGGAGCTCTGCCCAACTGCACTGAGGGAACCTCATTGCTCTATCTCTGCTCCAAACCCCTCCTGTGGACAGGAATTCCCTTCTGGGTCCAGCCATGCCAGTAAACACAGATCTTCTGTCCTCCTCCTCCTGCTGCAGCAAAGCCCATGGACTAATGTCTACAGCAGGCAGATGAAATAATTCCAATTAACCCATGGTGCACAAGCCAAAGCCTTCAAGCAGAGTAGACCTCTGCTGGGCTGGGCTGAGTTACAAGGAGCTCATGTCAGCTCAGGCTACAGGTGATGCCTTTCCTTTGCCAAAAGAATCTCGCACAGCCCAGGAGGAGCTGGGCTCCTGCTGCCTGGCTTGGTCAGCACATGTCACAAATCAAAAGTCCTCAGCAGCACTGTTCATACTTCAGTCTCTCTTTGTGCCAAGCCCAGATGCACCTACCTTACCTTTCACTGGGTACCACAGACCCTCACAAGCTCCCTGGATATCACCCCCCACACCAAAAAAGCCATCAGGCCTGGCCAGTTTGACACGTTAAAGTCCAGACAGAGCCAAACTCCAGGGAGCTTTCGTCTTGGGGCCCTGTGCAGCTGAATTGACACTCCCGTGACTGATTTCTTCCAGCCTGAAGTATTTCCCTTGATGATCTGCACTAATGGAAAAACAGCTTTTCCACCTTTCAAATGCAAGCAAGATAAAAAATGCCTTCCTGGTTCGAAAAGCACATGGAACTGCTGCCAAAGAATATGCATGTCAATAACATATCCTTTGTGTGAGAAGGCGGTGCAGAAATTTCAAGTGATTTCCCAAGAATACAGACAATGCCCAGAGTATGGCGAGGAGATTCAAATAATCCTTGGGATGTTTTTCAATTGTCATGCCTTTTGTAAAATAAATAAATAAGTACAAATTAGCAGCGTGTTACAATCCTTCCAAAAGCTTATGTTTTCCACACCCCCACCCGAGGATTCCTGCTCTACAGTTAATAAAAACCACTCACATAGATAACACTTCCCTGAGGCTGGGCTGTTATTTCCAAAATAAATTGCAAATTTGAAAAAAAAAATAAAATTGTAGGGAAATCTCAGCATTTGAGAAGTTTGGAGCCTTTTCTAATTAACCCAGGAGTGGGAGGGAAATGCTCAGATCCCTCTTCACAGCCAGGTTTCTCCAAGTGCTCACACAGCCTGGGGGCTGCTGCCAGGGGGTGAGACTGAGCCTGCCATCCAGAGGATGACTTGTTCCAGAGGAGAAGGTCTTGGTGAAGGTCTTGAGTTACTTCTTCACCAAGCAGCTGATCAATTGGCTCATTGTTTTGCTGGAACTGGGATCGGGAATGCAGCACAGCAGCCATCTCTGAAAAAAAACAGGTACTTCTGTACAGAGACAGACAAATCTGCTTTTTCTGGGGAGGTTAGAAGGGCTCTGATGCAGCAGGGAATGTTTCTCTTTCCCTCACAGGGTAATGATGCTGCCGTGACACTCCATCACTGTGTCCATGGGGGGAGCTGCAGGGTGAGAAGGGCTTTAGAAATCTGCATATGCTCCACGCTGATCTTTTCTTTCTTTTGGTGAAAATAAAGAGAATCGCTGGCATTCCCGAGCTGGGGAGGTGGTGTCCTGGCTCAGCAAATCACCTACTGTGCTTTGTAAGAGGGATTTTGACATCCCCGTGGTCCCCTACAAAGCTCCCCTATGGAGTTTGAAGCTCTGTGCCCAGCTCAGCCCCTATAGAAGGTCCCCAGGGCTATGGCACTTCTATAGGACACTACACCACCCAGCCAGATGAAAACCAGGCCCCTGCCCTATAGGGAAGGGAGTCCTGCAGCCCCTCTGAGACAGGGCTGTTCCTTTAGGCACTGAGCCACAATGCAAAGGCCTAAGATGTCCTTTAGGCTTCGATTCATTGAAAAGAGAACATTCTGACTTAATTAAAAATAAAAGCAGTAGTCTGTGGTGGATCTGCCATAAGATATTCCCTGCAATGTTCACGCTTCAGGAGGAATCAAGATCTGGGGATCAGAAAAGTCCACACAGGCAGATAACATCCTCCTTTGGCCTGGAGACAGACAGATTTCCATGAGTGGCCAAATCTCCAGCTCCTTGTCTGCTGGGTTGAAGCTGGGGTTTTGGCCTCAGGGAGATGTTCACTGGGTCTTGTGGATATCAAGGAGCAAACACAACCATGAAGCTCGAGATAGGGAGGCTTCACCTGGAGATTGTGAGCCTTACCACACAGCTCCTATAGATACAAGTTCTCCTTGCCAAGATCCCTGTCTCTGGTCCCACCATCACCTGTGAACTCAGCTCTTTGTGGAAAATAAAATAAAAGTGAATTGGGAACATTTGAAAAATTCCATAAAATGGAGCTCCCATGGAAAAATGGAACTCAAATGGAGCAATTTCAGGATGCTGAGATGTGGAAATGGCTGTGAACTCTGCACGTGTTTTTCAAAAAAACAAAATTGTGTTTCCCATTTTTAAAACTTCTCTAATGGAAAAAAAATAAATATGGAGCCTCTTGCTTTGCAGATGTGTATTTATAGAGACCACCCTCTCACCCCTGGTCTTTGCCAGACTAAACAACCTAGTTTAGCTTCTTCTCTGGCAGACTCCCCATTGCTTCACCATCATAGAGCCTTCCTATGCATCTGTTTCAGCTACAAGTCTTTGAAGATGGGTGACCAAAATCATACAAACTGCTTTAGATGATGCCTTATCCACAGTTTCTACAAGCTCCACCTGGAAACTCTTGACCTGTGTTAATTTCAGAGCATGTTTTGTGCAAGAACAACTTCTCTAAGACCCTTCTGACACATTTGGAACTGAAAAGGACATTAAAAGATTTTGCTTTCATCTTTTCCATCCACTTGGTATCATTGTGGTGCTTGGTCTTCTTTCACACTAGTGACACCTTATTACAGGCATGGGTGCAAGAATAGAGTGCACTTGGGTGTGTTCATCTCCCAGCTTCTGAAATTTATACCCAGGTCATGCAAAGGGGCAGAGAGAGCCCTTGTTTGCCATCTGCTCATGGGGGGTTGGACCCAGCCACAGAGAGAAACCAGGTACTTAAACCACCAACCTTTACCTGTCCTGATTAAACTGGCTGCACTGGGATCTCTCCAAATGTAAATTTTAACATAAGTGCACATGACAGAGGAGACAATGTATGTGGAGCAGTAGGAAAGCCCATGGCCTCCTTTGTTCAATGGCCTTTGCAGTGGGCAGCACGGTGTATTTTTACTCATTAAATCAAAGTGGCTACTCCTTGCCCTTCAAGTCCCCAGAGAGCAACTATTCTCGATAACAGCCAGTCCCCACAGACTCATTAAGCTTTCTTGAAGCTGTTTGCAGAGGCAGGGTGCTAATCTATGAAGATAAGAAGTCAAACCTTTCACTACGAGGACATTTTTTACTACTTGCCTAGTGCTCTCCCTTGTAATTTCATCAAAGGCCAAAACTAAAAACCTATCTAATCTGTCAGGAGGGCCAGTCTAATCTATCATTATTAAACACTTTTATGGAGAAAAATGGATTGCAACATTAGAGAGCTTGTGATTTAACACATGAAAGAGATGGAAAAATATCTCTGAAATGACAAACAATACAAAATCTGCTTTCCCAACAGAACAGATTAGCTGGTGGCACAAATAAATAGTAAATAGAGTTAAAACTGCTTGGATTTCTAGCAAGAGGTGTAGAGTATGCCTGGGACTTAACCAGTGGTAGCCTTTTATGGCAAAAGTAGATTTTAGTGGACATACATCGAAATGAACCTTCACTTACTCTGCAGGCTTTCAGAGCTGAGTGCCATGAGAGCAAACCTTGCAAGGCCTGTCATCAGGCCTTGAGAAAACATTGCAAGGTGGTGGGTGCAGAGGGGGGTTGGTGTTTATTGTAGGAAGTGAGACGGTGAGATTACTTCTTACATAGTTAATGGAGAAAAACAGGCTTTTCCAACAATAATCAAAGCCAGGGACAAAATCTAGCTCACGTGTCCTCGTGGAGCAACTTTCAATCCATGTCTTTCCAAACAAAGACCCAGAAGAGGTGGGTCTTCCCATTGTAGACTCAGAAGAAGAATTTTTGCTCCATCATTTCCACCTGAACAAGGAAAGCAATGGCCTGCAGGAGTTTCAGGAGCTCTGTGAGTGGAATTTCAAAGCCTGAGCACTTGCTCCCACAGCTGAGATGTCCAGTGAAGTGCAGACCTGCCTACAGCCAGCAGAAGGGCTCTGGGACTCTGTGTGCCATGTTGAGCCCAGGGCCTTCTCCTAGAAAAAAAGAGTGATTTCAACTTCTCATCATCCCAGACAGATTAATTAATTAGACTTGGCAGATTTATCAATAATTTTAAGTGAGATCATCTTCCATGAAAATGGGGAGGAGGGGGTGCAAAAGTGGTACTGGGTGATTTGCATAAGGAATGTATTTGTATCACATGCCTGCAGCCTCAGTACAGGTTGGGAAGACCCTATGAAAATCAGTCCAATGCTTGATTGAGCACAATCAAGGCTGAAGACAACACTAGGATACAGTAGCTGACCCAACCCTTCCTTGCCTTTTGCTCCAGCAGACTGGTAGGGACAGGGCCAGAGCTGGAAGTTAGGGGGGCAGCATCCTTTGCACTGCTGCACCATGTGCTCCTTGAGAGATTAACTCAGGCTCCACCACATGCTGGTGATCAGGCCATCAAACTGCATCAAGAGCCATGGCATCATCTCTGCAGAGAAAATGGCCTCACAACAGGGAAGGGATGCAGGGATGTGTCTGGAAAGGGCTGAGAACATGGACATCCCACCTGCAAAGCAGGATACATGCTCTGACCCCTCCACTGACTTTTAGGCTAGAAAGCTGCTCTTCAGCTGCACTGAACACTTCCAGATTTCCAGCATTTCAAGGGAGAGTTGCCAGGGCTTGCTTGTGCTTGATTTTATTTCAGATGCCATAACATTTGGGCCTTTTTATGCAGCTTTTGGCTGGTGTTAAAGCAATTTCTGTCTGTTTCTTCTTTCTCTTCCCCCTCCCCTTCGCCATCCATGGTGGGAGGCTGACAAAAGTCAGTGACTCAGCCCTAGAAGAGAATGGAAAACTCCAACAGGGCTTTGAATTGAAATGCAGGCAAGGAAGGAGAGACCCAAGGGGAGGCTGGAAAAAGGGAAGGAAAGGGACTGTAATGAGAAAAAATGCAAAGGGAGGAAATACGTTCTTTACACTGAAAAAGCGAACAAGTAGTTCTTACACTAAAGGCACTTGTACTCCATAGACTGGGTGAAGGTAGATTTACACACAAGCAAATCCCAAACCATTTGAACAAACAAGGATAAAAAGCTGGGCAGAGGGACAAGTAGGTAAGAAAAGGAGTGCTACAAGACTTCATGGCGTGCAGGAGATAACATATTAAAATCCAGCAGTGGGTTTTAATGTCAGCCCAAGCTTCAAGTACAGTTCTACAGAAAAGCAGAGCACCCAGTACATCCCAACCTTTCCCCAGTATGCCTGTTCTCTTCAGCAGCAGCAGCAGGGCCAAAGACGACCCACTTTCCTCACAAGCTGGGAGGGTGTCTTCTAGCATCAACAGTGGCAGGTTTGTTCTGAGGACAACACAGCACCACTGTCCCCATGCACAGGGTCATGCATCGCCCTGTAGCCACAGGGAAATGCAGCCTCCTCTCCAAAGCTGGATTCAGCCCTGCAGCAGCAACAGGGAACCACCACAAATCCAAAGGTTCTCATGCTGTCAGATCTACACGTCACACAAGGCCTCCCCAGGTTTGAACAGCCAGAACATTACACCACCAACTTGCAAGCACACAGTGTGATGGATGCAAAGACACCCCATGTTCTCCCAGGCTACCCAAGCACCGAATTACTCAGCTGGTTGCTGTTCTGGGTCCTTGACACATCTGTGCAACACACTGCAGAAGCATTTCAAAGGAAAAAAACTGCCATTTTGGGGTTGTGATTCTCCCTCAATGCCTCATTGTGCCAAGGAAAGGCGACAACCAACGCATTGTACTGGCAACCATTCCTCATCGCACTGGGTAAGCTGGGTCCACTCTAAAGAGCTGTTGTCTTTTGCCTGCCACCACACCAGCGTAGCATATCTCACACATCCATGGCAGCCTACTCGCTTCCCATTCACAAATTCCTCCGCTGAATAACACCAAAGAGTTAAGGCTCTGTCAAAAGGTTGCGTTATGGGAAGGGAAACTGGAGAAAAAATGGCTTTCAATGCAAGGCGAGCATAGACAATACTGTTTTGTAACTGCGCCGTTTGATGTGCAATGACAGGAATTAATCATTTTACTTAACAGAATTACTCTTTGTTATGTAAACTTTGTAAAGTCAGTCTCATGTGACCTCTTTCAATTAGGAACAAATTGTTTAAAACTGTCGTCTTTCTGAAGGCGCGGTATTCCTAAGAGTGACCTCGGGGATGGGTTGTCATTTCACCCTGGAGTACTCACAGCTGTGCAGTTTGACACCAAATGGAGACCAAAATGTGCAGAATTACTCTTTTTTCTTTCATTTCTTAAAATTTTTTTTCCGACTGAGCAAGGAATCCCTCTGCGTTTATTCTAATCTGGGGCGAACATTTGTTTCCCATTTAATTTTCTTCAGTTCTGAGAGAACTGGATTTGTTTTTATAAGTTTCTCATCACCTCGGTCTGTGAGCACCTCAGTGGTGAGAACAGACATGCTTCCCAAAAGCCCCTTAGAGAAAAGGAAGCATTTTCCATCTACCAAGAGAGAACCCAGACCAGAAAAGATGAATGGCTTCATATTCAGCAAATGAAAACCATTACTTCAGAAAAAAAAAAAAAAAAAAAAAGAAGGGCTTATGTCCCACAGAAAGTCTGTATAAAAGCCAAGAGCCTCCAGAGGTCCACAATTTCACCCCAACTTCTCAGCCTTCTCTCCCAGTTCCTGGAACTTCAAGAGCTTCTGGAGCTCCCTTTCCTGCCACACTGTTCCACACAAACTATTTGACCCATGGAGGGCTGGTTCCCACCTCTCTCACATATGGAGGTGCTCAGAGTTTTGCCATATTTGCTGTATTAAGGCACAGAGCAAGAGAGAAACTCTTACTGGGCTGGTGCGAGCACCACGTATTTGCTTGTGAAGATGCTTGCAGAAACTAGGCAGCAGCCTTAAGGAAGGTAGCAGAGCTGCACCGACTGGGCTGTGCATCCCAGTCCTCTCTGGAGATCTCATTTCACCTCTGCTGCCCATGGAGGAGGCTGCCTTTATTCCTGCACCTCCAAGAGAAAAACTCATTACATCTCATAACTCCTCTCAACTACATCAACAAGACCAATTTTTGTCCTCTTAGTGCTGCGTTAAGCTAATAGCCAGCCCTGATCGCTCTGGCTGATAAAAGCCTTTGCTCTGGTGTTCCCCATGCATAATGCAACTCTCAGGTCCCTGCACTTTCAAAGGGTGGCTGTGCGGCTTTTCTTTAAGAGCCCAATCAGAAGATACGCCGCTCGCCTTTGAAAGGCATCGGGAGAACTTTGATCTCATTTCCCTGGCTGCCCTGCCCGGCAACACTGCCCGCATTAAGGAAAATGAACATACCTTGTCCAAAGGAGAGGGCTAACGATCTCCCAGCCTGGGGCTTTCAAGTCGAGCTGAGCCGTTATGTACATCCCCCCCAAATCAAACGCGGCCAAAGATTGCAGAAGGACCGTCACTCGGCGGCGCCTGCCAGCTGAGCTCATTCCTTATATAGGTTGTTCATCCATATGGACTTTCCAAACCTGCACATTGCCAGCATGACTCCACTATGGCCATAGAACTCATTCAGCCCAATATAAAGCGAGAGAGCTATGGAGTCTACAAAGGCTGAGTTAACAGCTGGGGCCACTGCCGAGTTAAAGAGCAGCCTGAGGTTACCTGAGGAATTAAACCACTGCAGTAGGTTTTTCTCAGCATCATCCCCTGGGGATAGCTGAACATCATCCCCAGCCCCTATGGTGCCAGGTGAAAGATGCAGGAAGATGAAGCCCAAGGAGATTAAATGGATTCACAAAGGTGTCTGGAGAGTGTGCAGCATGGCTCACATCACAGCTGATATCCCCTAGGATGCCAGCCTTGGCTTTGTGGGGCGGAGTCCTGGATGGCAGCCATGTGGGCCCCATCCTCTGCAAGAAACCATGCTGGAAACCAAGGCCCATGAGCAGGAGTTTATTGAACAAAGGAAGCTGCAAGTATCTGCAGGAGCTAATAACAGTGTCTTCCTCTAATGAGCTCATTTAGCTTCATCTAGTCTCTTGATCTGATATTGTATCGACATACCCCACTCCAGTCTTCACCTCAAATACCAGCAGGACCTGACATTTTCCTGGGAAGTGAAGATTCAGCTAATACGTAGGTGTCTCTCCTGAATTTTTGCTTTGTATCCCTTGAAAATAGGTAGAGTAGGGTTTATGGTTGGACTCAATGATCTTAAAGGGCTTTTCTAACCTTGATATGTCTGTGATTCTATGAAAATCACTCCATCATAGTTTTCTTAAATGCATAAAACCCAATAAAAGTATTTCCAGCAGTAACTTCTGATTAGCACTGGTGTCCTACCACTGTCAACTGGTGAAAGCAGTAGCAGTACCATGTGACCTTCAGTAGAAGTAGACAAAGGTAATGAAGCCCACTCACACAAAAAATTCTGTGTTTAAGAGTAATTTCTGCAGACTGTTTTTTTCTTGAAATTCCACCTAATTCTGTTACAGCCTCACTCAACAGCAACAAAGCTTAAAGAAAGGACATCAGTCCCTGATGCTTGCAGTCACTGAAATATAGCGGACAGAGCAAGCCAGTAAAGATACTGGAGAAAGGTATCCCTGGGGTAGAGTACATTTTCTTGCTCCTGCTTTCTCCCTTGAAACCCAGGAATTTTGACGTCTGAAGGGAGTGCCTCAAGGCCACTTCTGTCAGGAAAAGCAACAGCCCAAGCCTTTTTAATGCAGCCACACTCCTAAGGGCTGGACTGGGCTTTAGGAGCAATCTGGTCAAAAAGTGACCCCAAAAATGTCCTGGGAAGATGTGCCCTACAGCTTGTCTTGACTGTAAAAGAAACTTGATCTCCATCCACAGCCAAAGGGCTTGCCCAGGAGGGAATTGAAAGCAAAACTACAGTTCAGCCTGTGCAGGGCACTGCTGCAAACTGTGGACCATGAACACTGCTTGGTGGAAGCCACCATCATTGCTCACAAGTTACACCAAGGCCAGGTATGTTGCAATGTACAACAGTGTTGTCATTTCCCTCACCTGCAGCATGTTTTGGTGGCATAGCACAGGAACTGTGGATGCTATGGATTCCGTGGATGGAACTGACAGTTTTCAGTGGAGCCTGCCACTGTCTCAGCCTCCTGCCTTCTTTCAGTTATGAGCTCCATTCTTCCAGTATTTTGTTTTCACTAAGAATTCTTCATAACTGGTATTTATTTGCTCAGTGTCAGTTAGATGTCTGCCTTTCCGCCTGAACTATCTTTAGCTTCCAAAATATTTTGCATTTCAGGGAAGTATTTGAGCAACATTTCTGAGAAGAAATAACGCAGAGCATCGGAGTGCAGACACCATGGCCGCGTGCAGAGACACCCTCCACAGCTCAGGGATTGCACCCTTACCCTGGAAACTGCCCTATTTGGGTTTTTTCTTGTCTATAGGGGAGGATTCGTGACCTGTCCTGAAATAGCTGCACGAGGCTGGTTCCTGAGGTGAGATTAGTGGGACTCGTGGCAATGGAAGGATGGGCATCAGAGCACACAGCGGGATGTACAGTGCAGCACAGCCCAGCATGGCCCAGCTCAGCACCTGCTGCACTGGGGGACTGGGAGCAGTTTTTAATTAAAGAAGGATTTCCATTTAATGCCCAGGGAAGGAATGTGAATAAAACTGAACTCCCAGAAAACCTGCAGGATTAGTTTTCTCCTTTTGTTGTCACTGAGAGAGCTGTTTGCCTCTAATACCTGCTGCACAGTTTGGGTCCTGACTTTCCTTCTCAAGCATTTTCCCGTAAGAATCAGTGCCTGCACCATTTGCACGTTATCATTAGTGTGTTAACATTACTTTTGCAGGTGGAAATCAGAGCTGTTTGCCTTCCAGATTTTAATTTTAGCACATAAAAATAAAAGGAAAGGAAATTGAGAAGAAAATACTATGAGATGTTTTGGAAAGTGTTCTGCACACAGAAACACAGGCAGGTCATCTGTCATTTATGGTAGAAAGTCCCCTTGGAGAAAAGTGAATTGGAGAAATTAACAGTGTCAGATTAGGATTGGGATGGTCCCCAAGCACCCTTTCATCCCATGCAGACTGTAGCATTGCAGAGCAGCTCTAGTGAATGCAAACTGGGCTCCATTCAGAGGAAAGCTGATCATAAGCATCGCCCAGGATGGAGCATAACCCGTGACTGGTCCTTCAGAGACCTCTACCACATATTGGGCGATGAGGTCTAGGGCACGGCACTGAATCTTGTCCTAAATCAGCTGTCACACCACACACAGGTAGACCTGGGTCCCCACGGGATCATACCCAGTTTCTAAGGCTCTCACTGAGGTGCATCTCCCTGCCATGGCAGCGTAGCTCCAGCAGGATCATTATCTTTGCAGTGAGCTGTTAATCAAAGCCCCTGCTTGCTGTGCAGGGCTATGGAGTGGGCGGCAGAGCAGGCCAGTGAAGCTTGTCATCGTTAATGAGATTATGGTCCCCTAATCTCACAGCAAATCGGATTTTCATGCTGTGCACATTTATCGCAGACCAAGAGCGAGAAGGGAGGCGAGAGGCAGCACAAGACAGCCTCCCCACTTCAGTTCAACAAGCAGGGGCTCTGCAGGGCAGGAGATCCATTTCATGTCTTTTAAGCATTTCTTTGTAGAAGACTCCTGAATCCAGAGAGAAGAGGGCTAGAAGATTTTCCCGGGACCCTCAGGACAGAGAGCGAACATCATCGTGCAGGAGGGCGAAAGGAAACCCAACTGTGGGCGCGTACCTCTGGCCTGGGAGGAGGCGGCAGCTCTTGGCGTGGCTGCCCAGTGTGAACAGCTGTGCTGTTTTCCATGGGGTTATGCAACTGTTTTGTTCCCAAATAATATTACCAGTGCTATGTTTAAATTCATTCCAAATCTTGTTTATCTTGTTTCAGTTCCACAGAGGACTCATGTGTGAAATTTTACTGGGGTCTGACAATCGCCGGCCATTGCTGCGGCTCTTGCTGCCTCCCATGTGCCCTTCCAGGTGGGCCAGAGGCTCTCCCAGCCCTCTAGCCCCATGCTGGGGAGCAGGTTTGCTTCTGTCTGGGGACACGGCCTCTTGGATGATCACAGCTGGTGCTGTCTCAGTAAAGGCTGCAATCCCACAGTAGCTCCCTCATGACAAAACCTTGTCACTTGACCTATGCTGACATGGAGCAAGAAGATTAAACAAGGTCTGGGATAAGAACCATTCCAAAAAGACACAGCAGAAAAAGACAGTGCTCAAGATACAGAGCATCACTCAACCTGAAGGAGACCTTTAGTCTTCTGTTAAGCTCCAAAGAAACAAATGTATGGCTGCTCTGACAAAGGAGCTACAATTTTTTTTATATGCTCATCAGAAATACAGTCAAATACCAAGGTCCAGTTTCAGGTGAAGAAAGGAGGATTCATATAACCTCTCTGTGCTCTTGCTGTGGCCAAAACCATGGTCCTGTTAAATCCAAGTACAAATCCAGCATCTGCAGCATTGCTGGAGGGTGCGAGAAGCATCCCTGCATGCGCCGAGCGGGAACTGCAAGGGCAAGTCACATGTTTTTGCAACTGCGTTTTAAGAGTCAGAGCCCAACTGTTCAGCTACATATTTAGGACAAAGTTGCAATAACCAGAGAGGCTTTTGAACTTGGGAACAATAGGAGCTATTTTCAATGGGTGAATAATGTTGAAAATCTGTCCCTTAACGTCAGTTCGCAGAATCATCATTTTTTCCCACTAAATAATATAAAACGTTTAATTTTTTCTCAATGGATTTCAATGCAACATTTACTTTGTGACCGTTTATTCCTCATCCAAGAATAGCAGGGAGACGGGCTGAAAAAGAACAAGATGATCTTTATCATTTCAAATAGAGCGGTTCCAATATTTCTTTTAACCGTCTCACTGTAGTTCTGTGTGTTTATATGCATCCCAGAAAAACAATTTTAGGAAATCACTTATTTCCATGACTCACATCACATTCCTTTGATGAGGAGAAATAAAACTGAAACTCATACAAATATTGCTACTGTTGAAGAAAAAAAAAAAAAAAAGAAAAAAAAGAAGAAAAGCTCCCGAAGAAATAGTTTCCTTTGGAAAAATGAAGAATGTCCAAAGTAAGGCACTTCAGAACAGTGTATTTCAGGAAAGTGCAAAGGAAAGAAACAATATTCCCTTAGATTATTTTTCTTGGTAATAATTTCTAAATATTCATCGATTGCTAAAATATTGCAGGAGATACATATTTTGAATTGCATAATGTTTTGACACTAAGAAAACTTTCTGCATAGACGTTTTAGAAATCCAATTTGGAACAAAAACTAATTTTGAAATGTTGGAATCTCTCCGATTTCCAAGTAGGTCTCTTCATTACTCAGTGGAAGTATCTCTTCTTAATTAAAAGAATACATAGAAGCATTTTTCATAGCCTGGCAGCACTGTGCTGGGCAAATAATTAATCATGTATTGTCTTTTTGGCAGCACAGCACTTTCCTGCCACACTACTTGTGCAGTAGTTTATCCCTGTATGAACTGGGAGCAGGCTATGCTAAAATAAGGTTCTGATTCAGATATATGACAAGGATTGAGATTTTATGGCCATGAAAGCAGCTGTGCACAACAATTAAAAAATAGCAGTTTGTTTAATCCTGTGTTTCATGAACGTGGGTCTTCTGTTATTATGATTCACAGATACCCTCCTTTTCATGTCAAACTTTGTGCTTTCAGTATTTGCTTTTCTGCTTCTTGTTGTACACATTTAAACATCTGCTTTCCATTACCGACCCTCTGAAACATGACTTGCCACTGTAGTGCAGGCAAAAGCATTGAGGATGGCCATGAAACCACTGCTTTTGTTTAGAGCCAGATAAGATTATTTAATCTGATAAAAAAAAAAATAACAATCTCCGGGTCACCAGTGTTGGCATTCTGGCCCAATTCTTATTAAACAGTTTTGGCCAAGGGGCTTTGACTGATCTTGTCGCTGCTTCTTGTAACCTCCTGCCCAGTGATGATTTCATCTTCCCCTCGACACCATTCTTCTGTGATTAGAAATGATCCTCTGACAACATGTCTGAAACAGGGAGGTGGACAGAGCGCACAGATGCAATTACATGAGCATAATGTGCTGCAACATCCATTACTATGCCAGCATCTTTTAACCCCACCTCGGTAGGTGCAACTAAGGTGAGGTGCTAGCAAGGGCACCAGCAATGTCCATCGGTGATCTGCTGCACCCTGGAAAGGCTGGAAGTCCTGCTAAGTTAAAGCAAAAGGAGAGATGATGGTGACGTGAATTCTGCTGCAATGTTCATCCCTTTAGGCGATAGGCAAAGGGGAGCTGGAGCAAACTGTGTTTTCTCCGCTGTGATGATAGCAGCTGCTTCCCAAAGCTCAGCTTCTGGATGACTGCTGTCCTTGAAAACCACCTGTTCTCCGTGATCGGAGCTCGCGGCATGTCAGGCTTATCCACGCACAAAGCAATTTCCTACCAGATTTCCACTGCCATAAGAGAAGGTTGTAAATGATGCCCAAATAGCCGCTCCTCTGCACTAATTAACACTGTAGCTCTACATAGTCCTATTTTGGGCTGGTGGTTTCCCATGCTTTATAGTCCAAACTCTCCCTCAGCCTCTTCTGGCACTTGCTTCTCCTCTGAAGGGACACAGTCAAAGTCCAGTGAGCAGTTTCCACCTCCCCTCTCAAGGCACTGACACACTGGCAAGCAGAGATAAGGTCCCTCGAGCTTAAACTTGAGCAAAGCTGACTGAATGTGCCTGACTTTTACCATGAGTTCAAGAACATGGAAATTTTTAATGCATGTTTTTATATGTCCTGGGATAATCTATGACCTTTTGAGTCCTTTTTTATCCAAAGCAAACTTCAGAACATAATCCTGGCAGATTTCTTGGAATCATGACGCTGAGTGATTCTACAGATATCCCAAGTGATGCTCTGAGAGGAATGAAAATATCTTCAAATTACCTCCAATTTACCAAGGAATAAAGTGAACAGGGCACAGAGAGTGCTTATTGCATGGGAAGCTGGCAGAGCAATAGGCTTGTGTGTCTATGTTGTGTGTCCTAGTCCCAACAGAAATTCCTTGCATATTTCTCTAATATTTAAATAATGCCTATTCCTTGGAAAATATAATGTTTCACAGCTTTTCCAAGGCATTTCACAGCACTCTGAGGGTAAGAAGTTCATCTCTTTCTCAGAGTCACATGGTTTATCTGAATTTGCCCTTTTTGACCAGCGTTCAGCATGCGCACCCAGGGCATCTCAAGGCACAGATGACTCAGAACATCACCACCACCTGCCCCTGCCCAGCTTTGTTCTCACGGCTGGAGCTGGAGGGACAAGCACTGTCCATATTTTGCTCTTCACCCGGAGCAAAGTGAGCTGCCTCACAGATTAGATGGGACTTCTTCTGGAGACACCCATAGCTCAGGAGGTTTTACAGAAGGACACCAGGACAACAGATTATACTTTGAAAGTTGAGCTGCGCACTGTGAGTGAAGAGCACCATGAGCTTCTCATTACAATCTCATTGTAAAAGTCAAGAATTATCTTCACTCTCAAGCTATGATCTGTCTAAACTCCCTGAGGAATTCCTCCTGCAACATTTAGGATGGAGAAAAGCAGACTTAGTATAAGAACCTCCAAAGAAAGCATTCCTTGCTCCCTTGCACCAGGAACAAAGTTTCTTTCACCCCTAAATGGGCAAGAATTACGTTGTGGCTACATGTAAGCCTACCAATGGCCAAGATCATATCATTCAGGTGTCCTCTAATGCTGATCACCCATGTAACACATGACATTTTAAATACATCTTCTTCAAAAGTTCTTCAAACACCAGCCAAACAGATGACAACTGAACTCCCTGCCTCACAGAATTTACACAGACATGCACATCTATGTGTAGGCACAGCTCAGCACCTTTCTCATGGCTTCTGGATTATTTAAAGGGTTAAAATGAACCTGTTTGAGATACCTGCTAGCTAAGAGTTTGTGTCAAATGAAACTTTATTTCTTTATTTAGCTGTTCCCTTTATCATTTAAGTGAAGTTCATAGGTATTTTGATGCAAAGAAGATGAGGAAAGGACAATGATTAAAAAAAAATAAGATATATAAATGCAGTAACATCTGTCAGAAGGTGTTGTTTTAGGAAAAGGCAATGTTTGTGTGTTTGTTTGCTTCAGAATCTCTTTGTTTAGTTGCCAAGAGGATATTGTACAAGGAACTCGCTTTCCAAGCATGGTGTATATGCCATCTGCCCTCACTCTTTACTACTCCAGGAAAGTTTTTTGCACATGATTTCCGAACAGAAAGATTTGTTGGACCTCTCTATGTAACTTGTCCTCTTTCCCATAGTAAAAAAACCACATGGTCCTGATTCTGGAGAGGACAGCAGCATGTGCAAAAGTCCACCCTTGTTCATCAAAGAACTTAAGCTTATGCTTAAAGCTAAGAAAACACTTAAGTTCTTTGACAAAAAGGGAAGATCCGCCACACTGGGACCAAAGAGATGCTACAGTTAATTGATTTCCTTTGAGAACAGCCTGTATTTTTGCCAAAGGCCTAATACTGTAGTTCTTCTATTCAAATCAAAAGCTGTTCCAAAGCTGCAGCAAGTTTGATAGGCTGGCATTTCTTAGAAGCTATTTATTCACCCATGACCAAAGTATTAAGACTCAGTCTCTGTAGTAAATATGCACAAGTGGACACACACTGGGAAATTCTTTGTCTTGTCCCCTGTTCTGCTGCTGAAGGAAGACACATGGTTTCAATGATGTCTTTGTTATCTGATCAAGCATCCAGTCCAATTTGCAATTTTAATGAAAATCAGACACCTGCACTGCAACTGATCTCCACTTGTAGGATTAACAATAACAAGGAAAAGAAGCATTCTCCCTTATCGGAAGAAATGGAGCCACCAGTATCCTGTTACTGAAGTCCAGGCTGTGATTTCAGATGTTACCCAGAAGAAAGGAACCCTTTATGCCTCTTTGGACAGTGATCTCCTCAGATGGAGAACCAAACCCAAATGACTAGCTAGTGGTAACATTAGCTTGAATGCAGAAGCACAAGCTGGGAGCTCTGGCCACACCACATCTTAGCAAGCTTCAGAGACAGGCTGTTCTGCCTGACACCAAGGCAGCTCAAGTACTGCACTGACCACACAGCCAGGTCTCTTATACACACCTTTTACCAATAACACTACTGGGATATAATTTTTTTTTTATGGTGATTCAGGTGTTTTTTCCACTTTTTAAATCCACACAGGGTCATTTTTAATCTGTTGTCTCTTGGAAACAGCCTGAAGATATCACACACTGTAGCACTTAGCAAAACCCCCCCAAAAACTGAGTGGATTTGGAAATGGGACTAGTATCCTGGTTGCAGTACTACCCAGGAGAGGTCCCCCAGCACATCCCTGTGCCTCTGTGATGCCTGGGAGAGAGCATGGCCAGGCACCATGCATGGGGCAAATATTAGGGGCAAAAAGCCAGCTCAGCACATCCCTGGCACTTGTTTGGAAAGCCACAGCTCCAGTTAAAACAGGAGAAATGGTGTGTGCAAAAAAGATGGGAAATCATTTAACAAAGTGTGTCACAGAGACTTCCTCCACTCCAAGATGCAAAGAAACCCACTTCCTCAGAGTTTTAGCCAATGTTTACTGAAGCCCTTTCCAAAATGTTTCCTGATTTCTCCTCTTGCCTGAAGCCCTTTTCTTTCCTTCACCTGGGTTCATGTTTGTTGTTGTTTTTTTCTTGTAGGGGGAGAAGGATAAGAGATGGAAAGGAGGAAATAAAAATACTAGTGAGCATCTTCAATGAGTTGATAAACTTCAAAGACCACCCCAAATGAAGAATTTCTAATAAAATTGGCAATTTTTCACACAGACTTTGGATGTTGAAAGTCATTTGTTTCAGTGGAAACCTCCCTCAGCTGTGGAGATATTCTGGTATCTCTGACCAGACCAGGGAAGTTTCAGGTGCTAGATCTCTTGGAATCTTCTTCCTTGTCATGAAAGTCTTATCTATTGCATAATGTGTCTTCTTGTTGTAGCATGAGCTCCCTCTTTTGCCCTTTGGAAGGTAAATCAGGCAGCTCCAAAGAAAGGGTTTGTCAAATAGTTTCAAGCCATGTCTCTTCCTGTCCTACAGCAAAGCAAACAATTTGGAGACCCCAGGTCAGCGAAGCATCGCATATATTGCTGAATTGAGCTCTTTATGTGCATGGGCTTATGTTCCAGAGAGAGGCAATGATGCTTTTTATAGCAAGACTATTCTCTATTCAGACCTGAATTGGGCTCTGATTTCCTAATAAGGATTTTTCGCCCCATTTTGCAAAGGAAATCGTATTATTTTGAAGCTACATTTAGCGACCCCAGCCTCACAAAATGTGAAATGAAAACACTGTGCATCTGAACTTGCCACCCACGAAATAACAGAAGGAGCTTTCTCCTCGGGCTCTTTCTCTGTGTGGTTTGGGGACAGCCTCTTCACTGTATGGCCAGTGGATTGTGTCCTGTTGTAACACCCAGCGTGCTGCTGCTGCTGAGGACATGCACACTCAATTCCACTGTGATCCAGAGCTCATGTAAGTTGATGGAAAAAAATCTCCTGTTGATTCCAGAAGAGCAGGACACCCCTGTGACATCTCTTCATGGTGCAACTGCTGCAGCAGTTGTAATATGGGGCAGCTTCTTAAGGACCTATTTGTTATGGTCATCCAAATTACACCCACGTGACTTATCTCTCCTGTCATTTATCTTCCTGCCTCCAAAAACACCAAGTCTGAAGAAGCTGTGAAACAACCACAGCAAACCTTTAAACACCATGTTGAGATCCATGTTAAGTCTCCGATGTGTTCTCCAAATCTCACTGGCCCTGAGCATTTTGGCCAAGGAGCATTTGGGAAGGACAGTCACTAACATGGGACAGAACTAGGCAACTAGGAGACGATGTTTGCAAAAGCACCTGCAGGTGGAGTTACGTGACTCAATGCTGAAAACTGGATGTTTGAGTTGTGTGCTAAAGCCCAGTGCTGTGATCACCCCAACGAGCAGGTCTACATGGCTCAATAGCCCTTATAGGGCTCCTGGAAGCAGTGCAGCTGCATTAGTCACTTATCCATTGAGAAGCTGTTCTGGTGTAGATACGCTTTCTAACCTGAAGCTTGATTTGTGAGAGCTTCCAGGAGGAATTGTGCCCATGATACGGTGCAGAGGTACCTATTTCAATTGCCTATGCCTGACTTCAATTCCCAAAGTTAACACAGTAATAAAGGAGTTTTAGGAAAATTATATGCAAAACTTTTTATCAGGTAGTGTGGAGGGGAAGTTGCAGGGCTGAGCACAGCTCCTGTGAATATCCCTCAGCTCTGAGAAGGGCCAAAGCAGAAGCAAGACTGTCCAAGTGCTCTGCACCTGGACATTAGTCCTGTTGCCTGCTCTTTTGTTGCTGGATGTGTTTGGCATGTCCCTGCAGGCAAGGCAGGGTCATCTGGGCATCTTCTCTCCACCAGAGCCTCTAAGGACCATCCAAAACCCAACCAGCAACAACAGCTCTGCCTCCGTCCAAGGTTTTTAGCAGTTGTGATACACAGTCAGGGGGGAGGGGAAATTTAAAGCTTTGTTTTAATCTTCCTCTTTCTCTTTGCTTCTCTTTTTTTTTTTTCCTTTTGTTTTTAAAGCAGGCAAACATCTGCAGAGCACTTCAAGATAACCATAGCAATGACATGAGGACAATTGGCAGGCACGCAGCGTGCTCCTCAGCTGTGCTCTGTGATTCACGGGTCCAGAGCTCAGGGCTGAGGCCAAGCGGCCCAACAAGGAGGGACCTCTTCACATTGAGACCTTGCCCCAGGGTCAGAGATAGAGCACATGACAACTTTTATTGGAACAGAATGGAGGGAATGGAGATATCAGGGGATTTTCAATGGAAATCACAGGTGTTTCTTCCCTGCCTCCTCCCTGTGAGAGGCCCCTCTGTGTTCTGTTACGATTTGTTTTTCTGGCAACCAGCATGCTCTATTTTTCTTGCCTGTGTTTTTATGAGTTATGTTTGGTTTCTGCTAAAACAACAGAAAACAGCACAGAACTGGTTGGGGGTTTTTTTGAGTCGGTTGTTGATTGTGTTTTGTTGGATTGGTTTTTTCTTTCTTTTTCTTTTAGGAACTATGCAAAGGGTCATTTGGAAGCCGTGATTCTAGTAAAACTTTTCAGAAGGATTGATGGAGGTTTCAGATCAGCTGAAGGTCACAGGTCAAATGGTTTAGCCCTCCGGGCGTGTGAGAAGATGAGATTAGCAGCCATGCAGCCACAGCTAAGCCGTGAAAGAGGACGCAGGGCTCTGCAGGTCACACACGGTGGCCGGGAGAAGATGAGTTTTTAGCACTGGGCTTGCAAACCATAGGTTAAAAATTGAAGAGACACTTTTCTTCCATCCCACTTCAGTAGAGAAAGTGAACTGCAGCTGGCCAGAAGCAAGGACATGTAAAGAAGCAGATGTGTTCGCACAAGAGCGGGAGAATAAATATTTTGCTTTCTAAGAGGAAGATATTTTTTCATTTTGGTGGAGGACAAAGTTTTTTTAAAATATTCAATATTGTGTTCAAAAGCAGAATCTGTTGCTATTCAGTTCAGGCCTGAGCCAAGATCAAGCAGGGACTAAGAGCAGGTGTTTAATAAATCTGTAGAGGAATTGCTTTAAAAGGTACCTGTGTTTTGCTCTAGACATGAGGCATAGGTATTGGCAAAATGTGTTACCCACACACCTCTGTCTAACCAGAGAAAGATTTCAGCTGTGTTCAGAGAAGAAAATCGGTGGCATATGGTCCACATAAAATGTACACATGACTTGTACTTTCAGTTGGCCTTGGCACAGGGGAGGTCATGAAATCAGTTTCTGGAAAGCTCAGCTGGTCCAAGGATGAGCCTCCTCTTGTTCTCATAATTGTCCCTATCAAGAGCCTTATTCATGACCATTACTGTCATCATCATGCCATGTGTCTTCCCAGGACCAAAAATGTGCTTGCTTAGCACTGAAGACAGGAATGGAGTTCTTAAAAAAAGCCCAGCAGGTATTACTCCCTGAGAAATTTATGTAAGACCTCTGTATGTTCTAACGTTTCAGATTGTTTCTCATCCATTGGTGTTGGGAGGAGAGGACTCCAGGCTCTCCGGCCAGGCTCAGGGGCTCAATAAGCTCTTGTTGCAATTTAATATTCAAAGAAGCAATTGCTGCCAACCCTGTGAGCCCTGTGAAGCCAGGAGGTGACAAACACCTGTAACTTTCATGGGTAACCCTACCTTTGAGACAGCTTTCAGGGGGAGAAGGACAGTGGAAAGTCTGGAAACAGAATATGGAAAGGAAAAATTCAAGGGCTCCATGTTATGTGAGACCATTAAAGTGAACTGCATACCTCTGTAAACAAACCCACCAGAACTTATTTGCACAAACCAGCATCCTTTTTCTCTCTGCCTTTACAAAGAGTTTGCAAAGGATTAATGGACTGGCTACTTCATATCATGGCAGAATGGACAAACCCTATTCCTGCGGTCCCCAAGACAGAACAAAATATGTTACTCACCTGCACAACTGAGAAATGTGTTTGCATGATGACCACAGCATTTACATAGCTGGGAGGTATTTCATAAGGTTAGTTCCTCAAAAGAATAAAAAGAATCTAGGCTGTTTTAAACTCTACACAATAAGAGATTTATTTAAAGCCAAAAGGTGTAAAGGATTATCTTTTGAACCTGCCAAACTGGCTGCAGACATCCTGAAGAGCAAATCCTATTATTATTACTTTGCTCTATATTATTTTTAAAAGAACGAAAGAAGCTTTGGTAACAGAGATATAAAAACTGGCTTTTCCTTGCTGTATTTATTCCTCAGATTAAGTGTGTGTAATTGTATGCTATACACACACCACTGTAGATAACAGAGGTGATAGCTGTAGGACATTGCAACATCCAGGATGTAATTTATATCTCACCCAACATCTTCACTCTCAACATAAGTGGTTCATCATGTTCTTTGCCATTGCTGGACTTTGGAAGGGTTCCAGTTCTTCAGAGGTCACTGGGTTCTTTAGTGGACGATGTGTCAATAGCTGCTTTTGCCCTGTTTACCCAGGTATTATTCAGCTTTGTACCACTAAGACAAGCTGGTACACGCTGGTTCTGTTCCTTGTATTGTTTATTCTCTGGTGATTTGACCTTAGAGATCATCTATGAAACATGTCCAACCAGCACTTCTGGAAGGTGCTGTGAGACTGCACAGATGAGGAATGGGATAGAAGAGGATAGGAGCAGGTGTTGGGAACACCAGTTAGAGCAAGATGAATTCGATATTTCTTTTAAATCTGATGTTTGCAATTTTCCTTCACAGCAGAGGCATCGCTTCTCTGTCTCTAAAACCCATAGCATGAAAGTCAGTCACAGCTTTGGCATACCTGCTTTGAATCCTACTGAGATACCTCAGGAATCACCTTTGAATCACTACCTTTGAATCACTACTGAGATACCTCAGGAAATTTTTTCATTGTATTACATTTAAATTAAAACCACCACTTTTATCTCAAGGCGAAGATTTGCCCTTTTCTCATGCCAGTCAGGTAGAAGTCCAAGGAAATCAGCACAACATGGCAGGCAAACTTGCTGCCTTCATGGAAACATGATTCTGAAGGACTATTTTAGCATGCCAGTGATGCTCCACCAAGCCCAACCTACAACTTTGAAAATGCCCGCTCCACGCAGATGTCCAAGGGCTGAGTCCAGTCACTGGCTGACAGAGATTTTACAAGCCCAAGTTTCAGAGGACGGCTATTCAAAGCTTTCTGAAAACCAAGACCTTTAGAAATTTCTTTAGCTGGACACCCAATAGCTAAGGCATCCCAAAACCCTGGCTATTTCTGAACATCTTGGCACACAGTGCTGAGCATAGGAAATGGGTGAGATTAACGACTTCAACTCACACATTGAGCAGGATATGAAGGGCTACATGTGCTATGTGCATAATATGTCCCTTTTGCCAGTGTCAATCAAATTTTAAAGCACAAAAAGGACATTATACCCACTTGGAGAGAAAACATTTCACGTCTCTGGTTCAAAACTTAAGGGAAATATCCTCTTTCTTCCTGTCCTTCTTCCATCTTACAAGATGGAGAATACAATTATCTAAGAATGAAAAAATAAAATTAAAGAAACCAGCAAGTTTACAGGCTAAAAATTAAGAGGGAACTGCTTCCCCTTATTGAACTTCTCATGTTTTTGTTGCCTGAGAGAAGATTGAGGTTTTCCAAAGATGTATTCAAGGATCTCGTACAAACACGCTCTGCTGCACTAGACATTTCTTATCAGCCTCGGACTGCGAAAGCTGTGATAGGAATTGTGCCATTCATTCACAGGGCTGCTGGTGGGGATCTGAGGTATATCTTGAGCGTGTTATCACATGCTTTGTATTGTCTACTCCATCCTGAGAAAGAAACACTCTAATCAGCTCGACATTTTCTCCTTCTGGAAATCACCAGCTCATTTCTCTGCCTTTTGCCTTGCGTTGATTAAACACCTTCCTGTTGAAACAGTAACTAGACAACCACAATAGCAGCAAAAAAGACTTTGAAGCTCGATATCAGCTTCCCAGATTCCTGTTCTCTTTCACGTGAGAACAGATTTATTTTGAATACATGGGAAAGTGTTGGAAGAAGAAATTTTGCTGCTTGGTTTAATATCAATCACCTCCTGTTGCTATCCTGTACCTATCTACAAATGGCCTGGATTTGTATCCTTTGGGTTTGGATAGGGCTCCCATGCCTGACCACCAGGAAAGGATCTCCTCTGCAGAAGATCATCTGCTGCTGAACTTGGAGAAACTTCTTCTGTGAGCAAAGTCATACATGCATGAAATATCAAAGCCAAAACATTGAGATCTGATACCACCCAGAAATTCTAGGAAACTCACAGTTCACTAATTGAAAACAATATATATGCCTCATTTTTTTTTTTCCAGTAGAACTTTTTTCCATTTTTCTATGGGAAAGGGTTTTCCCTCACAACAGCCACAACATCTATGTAGATCTACTCATTCTTATAATTTCCAACTTTCCAAACACTCTTACTGTGTATCCTAAGCATAGGATGCTTTTACTGTGTCCTTTTACATTAGCTAAAATGTAAAAGGATATTTTCTAATAGAAAGGAGAACTTGTACACACACGTGCCACTAAGGCGGTATACATGTAAGAGCAACATATATCTAATCACACCAGTATCAGCTTAGTGTGAGATTGCCTCCCAGAAAGGGGAAAAAAATACACTAAAGTTAACATTGCATAAGATAAAGAGGGTTTTTAAATGTAATTGTATCCATTCAATTAGCTTTTAGCACTTATGTTTCTAGGCTGCCCTCTTCTTTAATTGTCCTTTCCTTACAGGCAGTTTTTGACTTTTCGCCTCACTAAAATCCAGTGGAGGAAACCAAAAACTGCTCATCTTTTTATCCGAACTGGTAAGCATCTAGATCTCAGGCTGCTTCTGTGAATATCCAAGATGAAATAATGCTGTTCTTAACATACTGTGTATATGGGAAACTAAATGTTCTGTTCATAGCAAAATATTCCCTGTATTACAATGTTTATCAGCAGAAAGAAAATAAATAATACAGTCCCAAAGTTATTTTCATTTCAGAAATTTCATAGAAAATTCTAACTGAATGGGGAGAATCTTTAAATTTCTCTTGTTTATGTCTGTATTAGTAACAGAGCTTAGCATTTTTCTCCTTCATGGTCAAATAATCAACCTGAAGGACTCTGCATTAGTCTTCTCTCAGCTGCAACTCTCTGACAAATGGCCCTTAGTTTAGTGGGTTACATGGACCTCATGAGCTTGCAAGGCAGTGGCATGCAGAAAAAAAGGCTGGGTACAGAAAACCTCCCACAAAAAAAGGGAATGCCAGCAGCCTCCTGCAGACATTGTTCAACTTAATGAGTATTCTAGTAAGCGTCCTGGAAAGGACTGATCCCAAAACCAGGTCCTCCCAGACTTCATCTCAGCTGTGGTTTGGATTTCTTCTTTCCTCAGTGGTTGTGTTTCTTAAACCCTTACTCTTGCCAGTTTAAGGTTTTCACCATGGCTGTAATAACACCATCGAGGCATTCATGTACATGTAATATACTAAAATGAAAAGTCAAAATGGCCCATTACTCCACTCAGTGCTACACACACTGTTGACAAATAGCAAGCAACAAAGTGAAAGTTCTTGATAAAAACTTTTTTTAGAGGGCACTTTAGATCCTTGCAAAATTTTCCTTATACAATACCTCAGCTGAAAGTACTCATCAAATTCCACTCAAATTTGCTGAAAAGAGTTCACTAAAGCTTTGTCTAGGAGAAGGCTCAGCTGGATGCTGGGTGGGAAGACAGAGCTGATTGATACACACATATGTACACACGGACATCCAGAGAAGATTTAAGAGCTATCTTCTACTGCAGCTGTTTTCATAATTTAGACCCCATGTTCTTATTCATTGCACGTAGTTGTATCAGTCAGACTTAAAGGCATGAGGAGGACCTAAGGATTGGTTTAAATATAAGCCCTCCTCATCTGTCTTAGTCATTTTACAGGCTTATAGCAGGACTTTGTCCTTAGAAGTGTACATAGAAGCCTTTCCTCGGTCAAATCAGAGCTTTAATTTATTGCAATTGAGCCACATTGGACAAGATGACAATGTGATGACAGCCAGCCTGTACCATCAGTCTTTCTGAAAAGCACCATGAAGAAAACTTGTTTGATGTTTCATGAAATTCAAAGCTTCTAAAGAGCACATTGGAGTAGCATCAAAAAAAGGAGATGAAAGTTTAGTCCATAAAGAATGACACAACCCACCAAACTCATGGGATCTTGTTATCTGCATAGTTCCTACCATAATCTGCCTGTCTTCAGGCCTCCAACAGCGACATGGTGCACAGCATATTTTGCCTATAGTGTCAGCAAGCCTGCTCTTGAAAAAACAAACATGTAATAGCATACTCTTATCTTTACCATTACTAACAGTTTTTCTCAAATTCCCATCAAAGCCTGGGGATATTCAAGACAGTTCCCTGCATAACAAAAATAATGGCTGAAAATTCAGCGTGTCTTTTGACTATTCCTAAACAGATTTTGTATCAGTTCATGCATTCTTAACCAAAATAGACACCCAGTTTATAGTGAAACACTAAATAATCTGGTGGTTTTTCATTTTTTACCCTGTAGAGGTGATAAATTCCTTCTCAGAGCAGAGGCTGTAGGTGAGGGATTAGCTGCTATGCAGAAGTCTAAACTCACTAGAAAGAAATCTCCCAGTGAAATGATCCCTTTGATCCAATGCTCAATATCAATTTCTAATATTACAGATAAGCTTAGGTATAGTTTTTCTAGGGACAAAACAAGCAATACCACAACAGAGATGAACAACCACATAAAAGAATAAGTTTTTATCCTTAGGGATAGGAGTGCAACTATCTTTGGGCTGATCCAGTTGCATTTAAAACTGGGGGGCTTTTCTGGAAAATCCTGACCCTTGAGACATCAATATAAACCCTAATTATTTCTCTTCTTTCTATACACAGCTCTCTCCTCTTGATCCTTCTCCATCCAGCATGGAGAAATTTTCTTTTACAGTAACTTCCAAATGCCATCCTTAGTGGGGTTTTTGGTGTTGTGTTGTTGGTTTATTTTTTTTCCCTATTTCTCCACATTAGAAGCATTTTTAACATGTTCACAGACCTTTGCATATACACTGAGTGTAAATCAGATTTAATCACCAGTGTTTAGGGCCGAGTCATCGCCAGGAGTTTGCTTTGGTGTAGCTCCCCAGTTTTCTCTGTCAAGGAATGGACAAGGTGGCTGTAGCTGAGTACATACATTATAAATCAGCTCTGACTCAGACAGAAGAAGCTGCTGGGTCCCATTTCTTTTTTCTGGTGTTCTTTTTTTTTTGATCACATATAACAAAAGGTTGCATTATTGCTGCATATCCCAATTAGTTCTGCAGTTGTTGTAGGTACTACTGACCCATAAGTCAGTATGTCCAAGATAGGGCAGGATCCATCGATTCACTGCAGCCTCTCCTCTGCCTTCTCTAAAAGGAGGTATTGTTCAAAAGCCGAAGCTACATGGCTGCATTTCCAAAAGCACTTTCTGTTTCAGTGCCTTTGCTCCTACTGATACCCCAACAAACTGTTGAAACACCACCTGCAGGTCTAGCCAACTGAATGGGAGGTGATTTCTCAGGAAAGTTCTTGCTTTAAACGTAGCAAAATTTGCAGAACCTGTGAAATGCAGGAGAGGTGCAGTGCTCAGACTCCAAAGGCAGCTCCTTCACCCCCATCCCCACCACAGATCCTCCCTTTTTCATTGACTGCAGAGGGAGTGGAGGGGGCTGAATCCCTAAATAACAAACCAGCATTAGCTGACCATGTCTTTGGAGGGAATGGGGCATGCCATGGTCTTGCAGGATATGTATACCATGCTGCCAAGAAAAATCCTCATCAAGGACAGTATCACATCCTGCTGTTTTTACAGCTGTCAATTTTTTTCTTCCTAAAATGGAAGCAAACCTTTGCAGACAAACTCATTCCTGCTGTAAGTACACTGAAGCCAAGTTCGGTATCAATAAATCAGTGCCTTCATCAGGAAAGCAATTGCATGGTTGTTTTTATCTGCTATTATCTGTAAGTTTAATTGGAGTACAAAAAGTAAGTAAATTTTTAATGACAGCTGCATTCCCCATCCCAGCCTGTTGTATGACCTTCAGATATTGAAAACAAATGAATAATTGAAAACAAAGCTTCGATCATGCAACTTTTAGGTGTTTTTGAAGCTTGCCTAAGAGACCTCAAAAGACTCCTTGCTCCTACCAGAAAGCAAATACTTCAATCAATCCTGATTTTAACCATTTCTCCTTTAACAATAATTAAAATCTATTTCTGTACTTCTCTAATATGGAAAAAAAAACCCCAAACACAACTAAATAGAAGATAAAATCAGCTTCTTTTCATGTGACTTGCATCAAATAAATTATTTCAGATTTACACTGCACTAAGAATCCACTATCTCTGTGTTGGGGGACTTCAGCTTTAGTACCCACAATATCAGTCCAAATTTAACTTAGAAACACTAGATTTTCTTGCAAAAAGAGGATAAATTTTTTATTCCTTAAGTAAATTAAACAGATGGGGTCAGAGGTTCAGAACCAGCCCCTGGACCATTTTAACTGATAGTCTCTGTATTTCTCCCAGGGCTGCTCAGTCTGTCCCAGGGGCAAAGCTACAGCAGAACATGAAGGGCCACCCAGGGAGAAACCCACAGACGTGACAGTCAGGAGACACCACACCCATTCCTGCTCACTGGACGTGAAAACCAAACACCCAGCTCGGAGCAGCGTGGTAGTGAAAAAGGCAGGCAGTGTCCGGGTGAAATCCAAAAGGAAATGTCACTCTTGCCTCCAGTGACCACTGAGTGACAATGAGACAGGGAAGAGCATCAGCCCAGCAACCCAGTGCCAGGAGCTGTTCTCCACCAGATGCCATCACCCCCAGCAAAGCCCTGCTGTGCCTTATTGTGGCACTGACTCTGAAGCCACATATCTGCCCAAATTCAGGGATTTCATGTGGAAAAGAAACAACTCTGCCCATGAGCATCATCCTTGAAGGAAAAGGGATGCACAAGCATGAAGTTTACCTTTTAGAGGATCCCAAAAGAAACCTCACCTATCTAGAAGCTCTCCTTTGCTTTTTGCTTTGGCTCTGTGTTTCTCTGCAGCCCAGAGAGCAGCAGGAGCTGACCCAGCCCAGCCCCCAGCTGCTCCCCAGCTGCTGCCCGAGAGGCTGTGGCACATTTTCCAAGGCTGAGCCAGGGAAAAGTGCTGCACATTGCAGCCAGGCCCAGGGCACTCACCAGTGTTTAAGAAGAAGCCCCTGAGATCTCCACAGTTGGAAAAAAAAGACATTTTCTGAATTCCCTCCCTAGGCTTTTGTTTTGTCTTGAAGGAAAAGAGCAGGGGGCAGGAAGGGAGAGATCCCCTGTCCATGCTGCTGCACGGGATAGGAGCCACTCCTGGCATCACAAATATTAATCTGCACATGAAACCAGGAGTTACAGGGAATTGCTGCCTTCAACAAAGCCTGGACCTGCCTGTGGGGACAGAAGACCAAGCAGGAGAACGAGCCATTGGCAGTAGTAGGTACATGTGCTTTATTACAAGGGCAGTTGCCTGTCACAGATAAACTCTGCAATTCAGTTGATGTCCAGATGCTCAACACGGTGCTTGCAGGTCTCCCCACACCATTGCCCTCTCTGGGCATCATGGTCATTCAGTTCAGAAGCCTTTACTGGTCCAGGAGTTTCCCAAATATTAAAAGTCTCCTAGAAAGACCCTAAGTGATTATGTCCTGTAGGTCAAATCTTTCCCACTGCTGCACAACTAGAAAAAGGGTAAAGTGCAACTGCAAAGGCACTTCTGGAAAAAGCTGATGTTTTGTTTTCACTTTGTCTTTTAACTTTGATATTTTAGAAGAAATAGTGCACATAATAAAGCAAAATGGTTAATTTATATAAATATATATATTCAATTTTATGCTTGCTATCAGGTAGAAATTCAGTGTCAGGGAGAAGATGATTCTTCACACAAAAACAATTGGTAACTAGTTGTCTCCCAGTGTGTCAGAAGACAGTTCTAATATTTGTGGCAGACTGGTGCACTTCTATTAGTGATAGTCTCATGTAATTGTTTTATCTCACTTTATGCCATTGTTCTTTGCAAAGCTATATGAGCATTTACTGGGAAAAAAAAAAGTATGATACTGATAGATATTTTTTCCTTTAAATTTTAGCAGATCTTAAATTTAATATGAAATGAAGTAAACAACTAGTGTTCCAGGTATCAGAATGCAAAGTGTTCTCCTTTCTACCTACATGGAGCTCATTATGAATTACCTAACTCAAGCAGCATTTATCCAAAAAGGAAAATGCCACACATGGTATGTGAGTGATCAACAGCTTTTGAAATTAATAGAGACTGAGCACTACATCCCTAAAACATATTTGCCAACTTCAGACTGAAACCATATTCAAATGCCTCGACCCCAGTCTGAGAGAGGCATCCAGCCCAGATTTCTCCCCTTAACCTGTTTTTCATTTTGAATATGCAATTTACCTTTAAGATATTAATCTTTTAAATATGAATTGTTTTCCTCAGATGCCTGGCTATCATAAAAGGCTCCGGTCACTGCCAGGAATGAGATTACAATGAATATTGGTATTTGTCATGATTTGTCTGCCTCTTTGCCATTTTATTTTATGTTTCAAACTTGAATAAACTAGGCCATGCATATTAAGGACCTGTGGCTCATCCATTCACAGGCACAGCAGGAGGAAAAGCAGAAGCTTTATTTCAGAAATGCCCAGTTGCACACCCAGCCCAGAGCTAGGGGAGCAGTCGTTTTTATCTGTTCAGTGGGAAATGACTCTCTCCTTTGTCAGATTTGGAGGAAACTTGGAATTCCTGATTCTGAGCACAGCTGGCCAAAACGCATCCTCCCAGTGTCAGGATTGCAGCCTGGTTTAGATAAAGCATTGCAGAACCACGGGCTGGAATTCAAACTTGGGCATCGGGCAGCTGGGAACACTGCTCTGCACCAAGGGACTGTTACACACATCCCTGCCTGCAGCTGGAGCCCAAATGGCACCCAGCACCTCGGTCTGACACAATGCCACAGCCTCTGGGTCAGGAAGGGTCTGAGCTGCCACTGGCTGAAGGCTGGTGAGGCAGAAGCTGGGGACTCCTGCTCACCCCATCCCAGTGCCCCTCCCATGACCCTGAAGTGGACCTCAGTCCATCAGGGCGCAATCCAGATGTGCCCACTACATTCAGAAAAACCCAGAAGAGGGTAAATCAAAGCAAACACAGTCTTTTGCCTTCAGTAAGAGTTTCTCAGGCTGTGTTGACAAAGATAACATTTGGTTTTTTGGAAAGCAGATGTGTAAAACCCTATCAAACACTCCTCCTCCCGGCCAGTCTGCTGTCCTGTCTGCACACAGTTGGTCTGCTACACCTTCACTGTGATTTCTCTTGATTAAATAAAGCATTAGTAAGTTAACCAAACCAAATGCCACCCTTTCACTGTCCCTTAAGCATGTCTGGAGATACACAAATTGTCAGATATAAATGCTGGGAATGGGAGTTATGTAGAACTGTAAACATAGTGCCCTATGGCTTACACCAGTCTCACAATCACTCGGCATCAAATTAAAAGCAGGAATCATTACTGAAGCTGAAATGAAGTACAGATAGCAAATGTGAGTACTTGCAACTTCTGGGTCATGCCTAAGCAAGGAAATGATGGGAAGAGCTAGAGCTGCTTCTCTTTCAAAGGAGCCTTTAACAAGAGCTCAAAATATTTTTAGAATGAAAGAGTCTTACATCTCATCCCCAGAGAGCTCAGTGAGCTGGGTGGGTGCAGTAGGGGCTGGCTTCCCCCACCTGAGAAATTTCCCTAGTGCTACCTCAGTGTCTTAAATCTATGTGATGAGCCAACACTCCCAGAAGCCTGAGGACTGGATCAAAGGGAAACCCTGCACACGGCTGCAGAAAGTAAAGCATGATCCACCTTAGAGCATTAAAAGAGCCTGGAGCATGTTGAACTTAACCCTGGCCATATACCTTCCTCTCACCAGAGCTCTGTGCTGAGGTGAGGACAAAGAAGGATGCCACAGCAGCTGTTATGTCACATTTCTCCTCCATTTCAGCAAAGGGTGTTGTTCCCATTGTGATCCTCATCTCTATCGGTGTGTTGATTGCATTAGGGATGTTCTGGGAAATCTTTTCAGCACATTAGCAGGTCACTCCCCCCACCTTCCCACCCCACCCCACAGTGCAGCCAGGGAGACCCTCTGGAGCCTACAAATCCCAAAGTAGTTAGAATTAATTTGGGGGAGGGAGGACTGCAGGGTGAGGGCTGTTGTGATTGCTGATTTAATTTTTTTTTTCCCCTTGCACCAGACCTTGTGACACGCTGAGGGTCACAGTATCCCCAAATGCTCACTCTCACTTATTTTATTAAAATTTGAGATTCTTTTCTTGTCAGATCAAAATATCTAACAGTGTCTTTGGTCAGTGCCTTAGAAAAGTAGGTTTCCTTTGAAAAGCAAGCCAGCAGACAACGCCAACAGCTAGAGATGTGGGGCTTGGTGGACACGGGGATGTTTTGTGAGCCTTGAGGGTTTCCACTTTTTTTCAGGCATTTCAGAATGGACTAAATTAATCAGAACAAAATAAGGATCAAAATTCTGCCGAGAAAATAACCTTTCCACATAGTTCTTTTAAAGGGACAGTTCTATGCATGGGGACAGAACTAGTCTCCTCACAGGAGTAAAGATGGGGAGAAATACATATTGGCTTTTTGAGTTAATATGGAGCTTTGGGATTTTAACCTTTCGCTTTTAAAAATGGTAGCTTTGAAATAGCTTGACTGGCTTTGCTGCTTTGTTTTAACCTCATTAATTTTTGTGGCAAAAAAATTACAACCTCCTGAAAGCAGGCCCCTCATCGAGAGGGCACTCAGACCTCATGCCAGCCTCAGGGTGGGGAAACGTTCTCACAGAACCAGTAAAAACTTCCTCCTGGCAGAAAAGGTGCTCCAAAGGCCAAGTGCTTGGCTGAAATGGTGCCTAAATAACTGGAGCTGCAGGGGATAGAAAACTGCTGAATTCTCCAGGTCATGATATGTGCTCAGGTTCTTTTCTTACTGTGAACTGAGGGAGCAACAGAGCAAACAAGATTGCAGGAGTAATTATGGTTGGCAAAAACTTGGGAGTCACTCCTGCTTACTCGCCAGACTACCTGTTTAATTATGAAAATATTCTTATTAATAAATAAGACACAAGAAGCAAGAGCTCCTGCCTCACCAAGCACTTTATATGTTCTTTTATCACTTGTTCAGATACCCCACAGGCCTTTTCTCAAAAGCATCACAAGCTCCCCTGAAACCTTCCCACCCTCTTTGGTCTTGCCTGCAGCAACCCCAGCAGACCTGATCCTTTAAGGATTACAAACCTTCTCCTTTTCTGCTTGTTTTTGTCCATTCGCTCTGTTGCCAAAACTTGTATTGGTGTTGGGGTTTTTTTCACTATTATTTTCTAAAGAAACATGAAGTTAACTCCGAGTGCCACATCCCTTCACTTGAGCTGTGTTTTGACAGGAACACCACAGACCCTTGCATGTCAAGAAAATGCATGTCTAACTTTTAAAGTCCCTTTTCAACAAGCCCTTCAATTGCTCCATCAAACTAGGGGGAGGACAAAAAAGTTAAAGCAAACAAGGACAAAGAAGTTAAAGCAAACAAGGTACACTTTTGCCCCATCTTTAAACAAGAAATCCACCCTGCGTGCCCAGCGTTGATTCAGGCAATATGCCAACTTTGGAGTTCAGTGAATTATCACCATTTTAAAAGAACTGAAAAACACCCCTTCCCTCTTGTAGGAGTCGTAACAAGGGCCAAACCTGGCTAAATAGGTCCAGAGCAAGAGACACCCCCAGAAAGGGAACCTCCATGCGGTGACAAAGCCACCAAAGGACCACTTCTAGCTCCCCATCCACGTCCGAATGTGACGTTTGACCGGAGGGAGGGACAGAGGGGAGGGTGGTTTTTAAGCAATAAATTAATAAATAAGGAATAAAACAAACATTGCCAAAGCCCAAGAGTAAAAAAAAAAAAGATAAACCAAACGAGCTGGAGCATTATGAAATCCAGGCAGAATATGGGAGCACTTCCTTCACTGTTTGCATTACAACCAGCACCCGAAAAAGTTCACACCTGTGCTGGGAACCTTGCCTAAAAAAAGCCCAGCCAAGAATTTGAAACAAACACATTTTTAGGCTTTTCTAACCTCAAGGCATTTTCACAGGGATTGCCAAAGCTCCTAGTCAAAGCATGAAGAGGAGAACAAACAAAATAACCCCCGGCCAAGCCCAGCTCTCCTGCCTCGTGCAAAGCCACCCTAGTGGGATGACCACAACTGGGATGGGGAACCAGGTCAGGTCGGGGATGGGTTTCCCAAAGAAAAGGCTCCTCCAGCATCCCAGTCCCACCTCCTGCCATGAGCATTGTAGGGAGGAATGTTATCAGCTCAGCATCTCTAGGAGGAAAGGAAGAGCTCCCTGATTTCAACTGTCTCTGAAGTGAAGCAGGACTAGATAACAACATTGCACAACGTTGCCATGAAAAGTAAAAAGGAGCTCCAAATGCTGAGCTGGGAGTTGAGCAAGAGTGCTGAGTTCAGAGAGGTGATCTGCTTGCCTTCCTGGTGAGGTTTGAGAGCAGCTTAGTAACTCAATGTCACCAAAATATTGATAGGGTTTCCAACCTGGCAGAGCCCGTGTTCTGCATGGAGACCAACTGTATCAACAAACAAAGCAACCCCTCAGCACTGCTCTCTGTTTAGTTAAGCGCATCTTCCTCGAAGAAACAGAGATGTGATTCCTCAGTTATTGGCTATTTATAGAGCAATTTACAGCACGAGCCACCTCAGGCACGCCTCTTGCCTTTCCCGTGTCCTGTAGATGCCCGGGTTGTGTTTTTCCAGCCCACCTTGCTGAGCATGCCAAGCAGTAGTCAGATACCCGAGCAGACACAGACAATTAGCAGCATCCCTCTCTGGACGGCTGGACTTTCTGTGTGGTCCTGCTCTTCAAAGCAGGGACTGGAGCCCAGAGCTGTGCGGTGTGTTGGAAACGCTCGGAGGTGGTTTGTTGAGAAGAGAAACCTCCCCCCCCCCAGCCAACCGCCAAGGACCATGCTGAAAATACCCTCTGTGTGATTTCTGCCTTGCTCAGGGAAGGCACAGGGAAGAGAAACAGACTCTCCCCACCATCACTCATCCTGACAGATGTTCAATCAGACATCTGAGTCGACTTGGACCCATAACAAATGCTCCCCAGGGAGAACTATGGAAGTCCCTGTGCCAGGCAAGCTGACAGTTCCAAAACCAAGGTTCAAAGTCAACCCTGTGATGCATTGATGGATGGCAGAGCTGTCAGGGCTGGATGTGGGCTCCTGCACACCTGGCAGATCTGTTCTCCTAGGGTGGCCACCAGGAGCCTTGTGGTTCTCTGTGAAGGCTGCTAGCCTCATTACATAAGCACTAGCAACAGGCATTCTTGGTGGAGATACATCAGACAGTCATGTAGGCCCTATTCCCCCAGTTGGAGACACTAAGATGAGAACGAAGTATTGGACACTGATTTTGGGCTTCTTTTTAACATAGGACACCAGGCTCCCTGGGTAAAACTAATGCTTAAGTTACAACCTTTGCATTTAAGGACAGAGAAGTGGAAAAGACCTCTGAATCCAGTCTCCTAGCTCATAAAGAAGTTCATAAAACCTCTTTCAAAAGCCAGAAAAATGCTCATTTTAGAAAACCAGGGTGGCTTAGCTCTTTTTATTCATCCCAGGCTTCTAGGAGAGGAAAGTTTCCAAAGGCAGGGCTTGACCCCCCAACATCCCACTAGTATTGCAGGCCCTGGACACCCCTGCCAAGAACAAGGAAGACAGATGCAGTCAGGGTCGTAGGGATCCCTATTGATGGGAAAACTCTCAGGAAATTTAGGAGTTTCACTGGAAAGTTTTAGGGCTAATCCCATTTAAGGAGAGAAGTATTTCAAAAACTTCAAAAGAAGGTGGGAAAATCAGGGAGGTAAGCCAAGAAGCAGGTCTTGCTCCTGGGGATGGCTGCTGTCAAAGACCTGTCTTAATAGCTGGGGGTGAACAGCAGAGTAGTAAACATCCTCACCTGCTGCTGTGTCAGGGAAGAGGCAGTAATACACCCCTACACCTCCAGTTTCTGGTTATTTGGGGTGGGGATTCAAAGCTCTTGCTTGAATTAGACAAATGTGTTAGCATCCAGACCAGATCTTCTCCTTGGAACATCCATGCTCGGAATTCCTAAAAGGAAAGGCACTCAGAGAAAAGGCACATTACAAATGCTCCTTTGCAGGGCAGACTTGCTCTCACACTAACCCTGCAGTTTTCCAAGGAAGAAGATGACTGCAGTTTATTTCATCCCACCAGCCTGCCCTGTCCTGTCTGCCTTTGTGAGTGTTTGACACAGTGCTCTATGCTGCTGCTGGCGTCTAAAACAACCTGAGCTGTGGGCCAAAAGGTGCCAACATACATCTGAGTGTACCAATGACACTGTCCCCAGGGCAGCTCCCTGCAGGCAGCATCCGTGCTGTGTTTTCCCTCTGTGCAAAGTGAATTGTGACTGGATGTTTGTGACTGCTGCACCCTCACTGGAGTCTCAACAGCTCTGCTCGTGTCTGGTCTCCTGAGGGAATAAACAGAGAGAGGGGAAAGAGCCAAAACACCAGGGGAAACAAGAGAGGAGACAGGGGAGATGCCAAAAAAGACTCCCTCCTGCTTGTTCAGACAAAGCTTGTCTTGCAGCCAAAAGTGGCAGAAAACTGCTGCCCTATAAAAGCAGGCAGGGAGCAAGTAGAGGCTGAGATGTGGCATGGCTGGACACTGGGGTTTGCTTGCCAGGGGCTGACTCTGCTAACCAGGCTCCTGGGGACCGGGCACACCATGCACCAGATCCTTCTCTGCATGCATAGCTGGGAGGGGCATTTGCACCCTGTTGTGAGTGATGGAAGGAAGAAGCAGTGAGAGATACCCAACCCTCTGTCTTCTTAAAATGCACCTCTTGACATTAAAATGGAGATGGAGCTTTAATAAACAGTCCTTTTTCAAAAGCTTCTCTCTCCATCTTTTCTGGATTAAACTGCACCAGTGTCTGTCTCCAATCTAAATGTGAAGTCAAATTGGCTACAACATGTCTGCAGAAGCTCCAAGTGAAGCCTGGGATACTGTCTGGGTCTGAAAATACTCGTTTTGAAAATCCCACAAGGTTCGAAGCTCCTAAAGCAGAGCCCACCAGAGTTGCTGATAGACATCCCTCCCTGCAGTCTTCTGGCTGGCTGCTGGGCTGGGACAAGGCAGAGCATTTGATGATGGTCCAGTATTTTGGAGAAGACAGGGTGGCCGAGCAGAGGAGGCTTGAAGCTGCAAGTCAGAAGACCCAGAGTGAGCTACCAGCTCCATGGCTCTGGACGCATTGTGTCCTTTCTTCATTTATTGCTGACAGCGTGATAGAGCCTTTTGCAACATCAATCATCTTAAAACAATAAAACCCATAAAACAGACCAAACATTTTGCTTCCAAACACATCAGCATTAGTGACTTCAGATCTGTATCAGCTGTAAGTGCAACGTTATTATGATAAAGTAGTCTCTATCGGTCCAATACACTTAGCAAAGACTACTTTAATGGGCTAGAGTTTATTTTCCTTGACTACCACACACAGTCACCACTGAAGAAAAAAAGAGAGGACTTGATGGGACTCAAGAGCACACAGATATTTCTTTGCAGCTTTAAAACCAGTTTCATGTTTGCACATACGTAATGCTCCTGGATGCTTTTAATTCTCATGAGAAGTTGCTCAGAGGGTTGTGCTTAGGATGTCCAGAGGAAAATTTTATATGAGTAATTAAAACACGGAGAAAAACTCCTCTAACCAGCACAGTGATGCTGCTTTGAAAAGACTGAACAAAGTATTACTTGGTCTTGGTGGTTATTGCCCTTTTTGTACTTGGCACTCCAGCATTCATGTCCATAACGAACTCAAGTTCTACTCCAAAAGCCCAATTTTCCTCCCAGCTGTTATTAAACAATGACCTGACTATTTCCCATTGCATTTTTTTTTCTTCTGTCATTTTTTTTTCCCTGCATGGGAATGTAAAGTTCAATTTCTACAAATACTCATGCCAATGACATCCTGGCTTCAGTGCTTGCATGCTGCTGCCACTATAACCTGATAGACTCAGTATCAGTGAAAAGTGAATACAAAGGGTGTGATCACAACTCGGCAAATTCATGTAAAACTCTCAATGAATATTCATGACATTTTTGTGGCATTCAGCCATCACCAGCATTTTGAACTCCTAGCAGTACTGCAGCCAACTCTGGGGAAGGGGAAAAGTTTCACTCTTCACATAGGATGAGGGGGGTCGAACTCGAAGATCTCCAAGGTCCCTTTCAACCCCTAATACTCTATGATGCTGTGATACTGTGACTTACCAACCCTTCAGTGCTAAATTAGGACCAACACAAATTTACTCCAAATGCTTTGCGACACTTAACACAGCCTGTAAACACAACCCTCAATCCAAGACATGCCCCCCAGTCATCTTTGATGTGCTTTACCCCTGCAGTCTCAAAACACAGGGCAAACACCAACCTCTCCAAATAATTTCAAATCCACTGACTCAGCTGCCAAAGACCAAATGGCCAGTGGGGTGCTGCCTTTCTCACAGAGATTTTACCTCTACAAAACCAACCCGGGTGTGGAGAGCACTTGGCACAGGACAGAGAGCCTGAGCTCAGTCAGGTCCTCTGGGTGCTGCTAGAAGCCATGCCACTAATAACATTTTCTCATCAGCAAAAGTTTTCATAAAATCTTTGGGTATTTCTCCTTTATTCATGGGAGCCTTGCTGACTATGAAAGAAAAAGCCTCTTGTGGGTGATGAACAGACATCTGTCAGCTTCAGATGACTGAAATACTATCTCCAAAGAAACATCTTAATCGAGGCAGACAGTATATACTTTCTGCAGTGAACATGACAATAAATATGTCTAACCACGTTGTAAAAATGAAATAGTAAGTCCATTGCATTAGAGCTGCCACACTGCCAGGGCGTGTCGTTTGTTGGATCCACAAAGCTTTAACAGGAAAAGCTCTTAAAATTCAGTCAGCTTGTGATACAGCAAGATGCCAGGTCGTGTCCCTAAAATGTGTCATTGCCTTGTGAAACTTTGGCTTACAGGAGGTTAATAAACCAGTCACGACTGCAAGAAAGTGATGGTGTCTCTGGACACCACCACCTCAATGTCCTCCTGCATGGATGTGAGGACAGTCATAGGGACTGGTCCCAAGGACTGTGCTTGGCTATAATTATCACAGCTCTGGCTTGCAGCATTCTGGGGCTCACACAGACCCACAGAAGTTTTGTCATATTATTTCACAGAAACAAAAAGGCTGGCAGCAGCCCACCAGGCAGACTCCCCTTTGAGGATGAAGCAAAGAGAGGATAGGCTCAGGTAGCCTCCAAAACTCTCACTGGCCATCAGCCAGATCAAATCTGGGCATTCCAAAGGAGTTGGTGACCCTTCCTGGGTACTTGGTGTCAGCAGTGCTTGTCTGCACCAGATGGTTGCATAGTCCTGACCTGGCATGAGGGCAGCAGTGCCCAGCAAAGGATGTAGTAGGAGCAGGACCTTGAGCCCAAACACCTGAACAGAGATGAGAGGCAGTGACACTATCTGAGGGTCATAATCTGAGCTCTTATTCCTGTCAACTAATGTTGACATTTTTATAAATCCCTCTCACTTGACCAAGTGCTCTAGATGACCTCAAATTCAGTCCAAAACCTACCAGAGCCTTTTTCCAGTCTCTTTTGTGGGACGTGATAAACTTGTACTAATAAAACCAAAGGCAAATGGCTTCAGTCTGACCTGATGTAGCTCTTCTGGGATCAGTCTGACTTGGCCAAAGAAAAGACAAACATTCACTCCGTACACAAAGCAAGACAAAGCTGCAAAAAGTTGCTCGACAGCTTTTTGTCATACAGAGGCACTTTCAGAGTTGTCAGGACATGAAAGAAAGCACTATTAAATAATATTTGACTTGAGTATTATGTCACATGAAGTAAACATCATCTGTTGCCCTGATGGCTTGCTTCGGGTTGGAAAACAACCGCTGCTGCCAAGGCACCCAGGCAACTTTCTACAACAGGCTCTTGCCCAAGCACTCGGAGCAGTTTTTCCAGCTCCACACCACAGCTGAGCCCCTGGCAGAGCCAATCCCCCCACTGCAGACGGATGCAGGGGACACCTGAGCAGCCTCAAATCCCATTGGGTTCAGCCAGTTGAGCAGAGCTGCATTCCACTTGCACCCTAACTCCCAGCCCTGGGAAGACATGTAGACCCCCATGGAGTACCTTTGAGGTGGGGGCTTGGTTTCCAGCTATGGATGAAGGTCAACCAGTCAGTCAGAGGAGATCACAGACTTACAGCCGTGACAAACATGGTGATGAGTACGCAGAGCCACGGGGAAAGGCGGAGGAGATGTGCAGAGATTTTTGGCTGTGACAAGGGCCAGGTTAATTCAATATTATTAGTAGAGAAAATAATTGGCAGAGGAGCCACTCCAAAAATTTACCTTGGAAACAAAGTTTCTTTAAGTTGATGCAGAGGGAAGAGTCAAAAGCAGAAGGTGACATTTTGCCTGGGAGAGTTGTACCACCTGATCTATCAAGGAGAAATTAATTGCAGTCTAGAAAAAATCTTTAGGATACAGAGTTGCTGTAAAGAGCAGTCTGGAGCATGCATGCACCAGAATTTTTTTTGTCTCTCCCTAAGAACATCCCCATTCAGGAGACACTGGGTGATGCAGAGGGACAGACACTGTTCACCTCAGGTCAGGTCTTTTTTTTCTATACCATGAAGAGGTGATCATCAGGATGCAGAGATGATCTGTATGGCTACACAGACAAGCCCCTGAGCAAATCAGTCCTAGACGGTGTGGTGAGAAGCACTGTCACCCAAGAAACATCCAAAGAGTTGCAAATGACAATGGTACTTTAAAAACTATGAACAAAAAATAATGTAAAAAGAAAAATTTTTCACCTGGAAAAAATCATTTTGCTTGGAAAGATTCCAGTAAAGCAGTGTTGAAAGGACTCCACCTCAGGGAGGTTTTGCACATGTAAACTCACTCCTCTGTGGAGAAATCACAGCCTTGCAACTTGCATGGTTCCCCCTAGAGATCCCTGCACCCCAGGAAACTCCCATTGCTCAGGGAAGCTGTCAAATAGTGTGAGCAGAGACCAAGACAATGGAACTGGCTTGGGAATTGCAATGATTTTTACAGCACTGAATTTGATAGATTACCAAGATTTATTCTGTTTGTTTTTTTAAGGAAAATGTTTTATGGAACCCAAAAATATTTTGCTAATGAAAATAAAAAAGCCACTTAGAGAAGGCTTTGTGAGCCACCACACAGACAAATGTTACTAAGTACAGTGTTTAAACTGGGATTAGAGACATTAACATTAAATATCAAGAAGCAACACAACCTCTAGTGTGGGAAGTCCCCAAGCCATCAATTGCCATGAATCATGATGACACCAAGAGTGGTATCAGGGCACTCTTGCCTTGCCCTTGGATTTTTTTTCCTCATCAACTGCTCCAAGGATAAACTTTGATCTTACCCAGGGGAATTGTCCTAACCAATGTGCAAACACCCACCACAGAGAGGACTCCATTTTGTGGTTGGATTGCAAATATCTCCTGGAGATACCAGGGCTTTTTTCTTTGGATTAAGTACAAAGGCCTGGTGGTGGTTTACAAATAAATTCCTTAAAGATAAACGCCTCAAGTTTTTGCAGAAAAAGATGTTCTTGCAGGAAGTAAAGGAAGAGCAATTGTGAGTTAATTGAGGCAAAGGCAGAGCAAATGAGTTCATGGCCAAAAAACCCCTAAATTCATTGCCATAAAAGATAAAAACTGAATGAGTAATGAGAACACAACTCTGTCACAGCAGGAGGAAAACTGGATAAAAATGCAGAGGTTTTTCACCAAACAAATCTCTTCTACAGGAGGAAAAAGAGGAAAATCTAAGAAATACAATTATCCATCGATTGCTTAGCCAGTTTTCTCTTGGTGTCCTGTATAATAAATGCAATTTAACACTTTGGGAATAGAAAGGGAGAATTGTGTACAGAATCTGACAAACACATGATGGACATTAGTAATGGAAATTCAAGTCTTCCCAGACAGGCAGACGTGTGCCAGGAGGGGTCACACTGTTACTCACGGGGAAAGGGGAGGGCAGGAACACAGAAAGATGAGCACTTGAAGTCATCAGTGAAGCTGAGGGAACAGCAATAAGGAAAATTTCTTGAATTAGGTCTGGCCACACTCCTTGGTGCCTTTGCACTGCTGCAGTGGGACCTATGAAGTCTGAGCATCTCCTAGATGTTCTTAAATAGGACAGGTTGGTATCAAACTACACCCCAGAGGGGCTCTCCCAGCTGGGGTCAGCCTCAGCTGATGCCCATCCTGCCCTTGCAGCAGACCCTGCACATGGACAACTTCACATCTGCACTCTTGGATGGTTTTATGGGAAATGATGGTTTTAAGGGAGATGAGAAGCAAGTGACTGCTAAGCAGGGTGCTGGCCAAGCCAAGGCTGTGTGTCATTGTAATCTCCATTAATGCTTCCCCAGATAACAAGAACGTGGCTTGGTTGCAGCCAGGCTGCCCCAGTGGCCCCCATCCCCAGAGGCCAGTGGGAAAATGTATATAGTCCAACAGCAAGGAAAAAAAACACATGCCTGAAAATGTCCTTACGCATTCATCCATTCATTCACTCACATAGCCTCCCCTGGACACTAAATGATTTCCCCAGGTTCATTTTTTGTAGCACTTTTCAATGGTTACAGTTGTCAGATGCTTTCCATGACAAGACACTAGTTTTTCAGTTGCTGTTGCCAAAATTCAACTACCGGGGCTTAAATTTTCCAAGTGAGCATCTGCTTCAGTCTAGATTTTGGGGAGAAAACATATCTTGAAATAAGTCTCATGTTTCGTAGAATGAGCTCATGAAAAACAGAGTTGTTTTGTCTACATTTAGGAAAAAAAAAACCCAAACCAGAATCCTCACTGGTCACAGCAACATTTCCATACAATAGAGTGAAACGTTGAAGTTTGCCAGGGGGAGAGAGGAGTCTGCAAGTTCAAAGCCATGAGAAGGAAAGCACCACTGCTGGGGAGGCCAAGCAGTGGCCAGGACATTCTCCCCATCACTCCAAATGGAGATCTGTCATCAGACAGACCCACTCCCAGGACAAAGCCAGCATTCTACCAGGAGCACGGGGCTTGTTCTCCTTGGAGCAGTTGCTGGACTCTTGCTGGATGAAGCAACTGCACAGGTCCACATTTGCATCTACAAGGCTCTGCCATCGATGCTTGGCCTGAGCACGGGGTCCTCCACAGGGCAGATGTGACGTGGTCATGTCTGGAGAGCTCTGCTGAGGTGTTTTCAGGAAGGCTGGTTCAAGATGCAGCTGTGATTACATCATTCATTAATTTGTGGCAGAGACAAGTATCCCATAAGTCAAGACTAAGCGAGATTTCTAGTGCTTTGACACTAAAGATTAAACAGAAATAAACACAAGAGCATCAGTAAAAGTGACTACAAAATACCAGAGAGGGTAAGTGGTTAAGAAGAGATAAAAATCAGTTATGTTAGTCTGTAATATGGATTTAACCACAGGGAGGAGAAAGGCATATAGAGACCATGATAAATTAAGAAGTTCTTTACTGTTTATGAATAAAGGATGTATTTAAAAGAGTAAAGAGTGTTCTTAGAGAGGGGAGGTGTGGGCAGGAGCAGAGTGGTGTGTAGTCCATTATGCTGAGCCTGCTGTATTTCAGACTTGCCTATCTTGAGAAATGGCTCTGGGGTACCTCATACCAGCGTGTGTGGGTAAACCTCACAGCTTAGTTAAAACCTTATTGTCCAAAGCACTCTGCGAGAAACTGTATGTTTTCTACTAGACTCAGTAGCTGCCTCCGAGGCACACATGTATTAGTAATAAAATCCTACTGTTTTCTAAATGTTCTGGGGGAAAAAAAAGTACACAAAAAGGCCTATAAACAAGGACAGTAGCAGTATATACATTCTTCTGAATCTTTAGAACCTCTCTGGGAACAGTTACATCTGGGGTCAGCCAGGCATTCCAAAAGGGATCCAATCCTATGTAAAGCAATGCCAAAGCCTTCATTTGTTCCTTGGGACCCCAGCATTCAAGCGGTATTTGAGGGGCTGACAAACCTCCAGCCTTTTAGCAGGCTCCCTGGGACCAAGACAGCACTGGCTTGGTGACTGTGGACAGTGTTGAGGGGGTACCATGGGCTTGGGAATAACATCTCCATGACCTAGGTGTCAAACTGAGGATGCCACATCACTGTTTTGGTACCAAAGCCAAAAAAATTAAGAGGTTTTAAGTCAATGAGAAACTAAATAAAATAACGTTAAAATACCTATTAATCTTTCATCACAATCAAAAGGAGTGTTTCAGTAAAACACTTACCTCTCCCCCCACCCTTTGAAAAACTTCAAATAAAGTCTTCAACACATAATATGATTTTTCTTGATTCAAAATAAAATAGTCTACTTCCCATTTGGGTTACTCAGACTTTTTTTTTTTAAAGAACTTTTATGGTTTTTGATATTTCCTTTTAATGCTGGCCTAAAATACACTCAGATCTGAATGATGACAGAATGAAGCATGAGGACTTTTTAAATGCTTTAGCAGGAAGATTAAAGATCCAGCAAGTTCAGTGTCAGTCCACAAGAGCTCCAGGCTTTCCAAAACCTTATTTAAAAATAAATGCATCCTTCCCTTCAAGGGTTCACCCACTCCTTCGCAGCCTGTTATCTCTAAGGTGATAATAACACTCAGAGAAGATGCACAGGCACAACAGTGACAACACCTTGCTGAAGGACACTGGTGGCACAGGAGCACCCACAGCAGTGCCATGAGTGACTGGCAGCCTGGACACCCTGCAACAACTCACCCTCACTGAGGCTGCACTTACCTAGGAGCAGAAGCTTAAAACCCTCCTGGCACTACAATGAGAACATGAACGTGCAAAGACTCAAGTAGTTCCACTGAACAAATTGGGGATATTCACATGAATGAACTTCTGCTTTTTTTTTTTTTTCTGTGAGTGTTAAAGAAATGCCAAGAAGTATCTGTTTGATAGGAAAGTTCATTGCTTGTGGTACCATGGGCTCCACGTCCTGAAGAGCTTGGAAAGGATTGTGCTGCAGGGAGAACTGGAATGATTCCCTGGGCTGTTTTTAAAGGACATTTTAAAAATACAGGCTGCACGTGGAAAAAAAAAAATGGGAACGGTTTTCATAAGAAAGGTTTTGTTTTATCTGTTCAAGTGAAGATATTTATGGTGTCTGCTGTGTCATTCCACATTTGTCATGGGCCATTAAATATCCACCTGGATATTGCATCATTTAACTACTGGAATGCGTAAGCATTTCTGCTGCTTATGAAAGAGCAGCTCTTAGCTGTCTAGAGCAGAAGAGCTCTGCTCTACTTTAGCAAATAAATCAGAAAGTGGATCAGATAATACAACCGTGTTCAGTTGTGGCAGACCGATAGTTTTGTGTATTTATTTTTTTAACTGATCACGACAAGAATGTGAGTAGGGGCTGTATATGTTATTTCTGGCCTTCCCTTGAGTTTGTTAAACTTCTCAGTGTCAGCAGCATCTTGGAGATCCATCTGAGGGGGTCCCTTCTCAAACCAGACCCTGCACAAACACTGCTGGAAGGCAGTCCCTGCAGCCTCACTCACGGGCAGATGCCTGGTAAGGATGAACAAAAAGCCCATCTCAGCTTTGTGCAGCTGAAGGTGGGAAGCTCAGTCAAGGTGGCTCTGATCTGTCAAGATCTGGAACAGGATTCTGAAACACTCTCAAATTCTGCTTTTGTACATGAAATGGACACACAAAAGCCCCAACTTTTTGACAACTGCAATGCCTCAGAGATGTGTCCGGTCTTAAGTAACATGTTTCAGACTCACTCCTCCCACTGGCCAGTCCAGTTGCTCCACACTTGTGCTCAAGGCCCTCCACCTCTTCTAAATGTGGCTGGTGATGCACATTGTCCTCCAAGGGGGGACTTTGGTGCAAAATTACTACAAACACCAGCAGAGTATTTAAAGTGGAAGATAAGACTCATGGTTCCACAAGGCACTGAAATGGATATTTCCTCAAGAGAAACCTTCTGATGATGTATCTTGTGACGACAGCTCTCTTTGGTGGTCCTGGTTTATTCAAGATGAAAAGAAAACAGGTTTTAGTGCCTCACACTGCACTGATGGAAAGAAGGTGATACTGTAGCTGCACTGCAGCTGGATGTTGGCATGCAACGTACAAATCCAACAGGCAGGGACAGCGTTGACTGCCAAATCCAGGGGGTTCAAAACATATATTTCTTTCCAGTCCTCGGTGGGGATGGTGGAAAGGAACCTAAGCCCTCTCCAAAATCAAAATGCAGTTGTAGAGTGTTATTAGGAAAGCAAGGTGGTTTCAGTGGGAGGGATTCAAGCAGGCTGAGGGTGAGCTGGAGTGTGGATTTTGGGGCTGTCTCTCCTGGAGCATCCTGTGAGCTGAGCACCCTGCTTGAGGGCCAGCAGCTTCACAGCCTTTGGCCATGGCACACTTCATCTCGCAGAGTCCCTGGGGGATGTGGATACTGGGAGCATATCAAAAAGGTCAGAAAACCTGGCAGGTCTCTGCCCAGATGACATCAGTTTTGGAAGAACTTCGTAGGAATCAAAATCCTGCTGGGGAGAAAGCAAATGTCTGCAGATCTGCAACTTCAGGGGAAGGAGAAATTCCACAGGAGGGTTTCCTGGTTGCTCTGAAGGTCACCCACCATGCCCATACCCCATCAGATACCTTCTTAACAAACACCTGCTGCTTGTCACCAGAGGGACAGCAGAAGCTGCAGAAGTGCAGGTTGGTTCCAAACAGGATGTCCCTCCCTCCTGAAGCCAAGGGAGGTCTTCTTTTATAATTCCAAGGGGTTGTACCCTAAATCTGCCATGTTCCTCTAAACTGCTCACAACAGAGGCTTTTACTCTCCTCCTCTGATACCAACAGTATGGAGCAGAGAGCAAATGGAAGGAAACTGAGCAAGAACAAGTTCCCTCACAGAGCAATTTTATCAGCAATTTCAAAGCTGCTCTACTCTTCCCAAGCCCAGAAGAGGCAGGTGCTCACAGTTAACTCTAAACCAGTAAAGAGAAGTATGAAACAACTTACCCTACTGGGCAATATGCATAGAAAATCTCCCTCCAGGACAAACATATTTCAAATAAGCTCATCCTCAAGATACACTCCAGGCTGAGGAGAAAGCAGGTCCTATAAAGTAAGCTGTGTGGCACTCATCTTTGGAGGGGAGGGGGGAATTGTTTTCCTTGGCATTTCCCATCCCTATTTTGCCTCAGCTCCAGACAGGAGGAAAAGAACACACACATGTGGTCCCCAGGACAGCAGTGGAGAGAAGTGAGGGAGAGTTTGCAGGCTGGGGTTGGTATTAGGATGCCATGGTGCTCTGGAGAGCCTTCCCAGTGCCACCCAGTGTGAAACCAGCACCAGTGATGTATCCAAAAATACCATCGTAACAAAACTATTGTCTCACTGCTGATTTGCCTACTTACATTCTATTGCCTGATTTTCTCCAGCAGCTACTAAAGCTCAAAAGGTGCTGAAATTTGGTTTTTCCTTTAGTTTAAATACAGAAAGACCCCACATAGCAAGAGATACATAGAAAGCAGGAACATCAACAGTGAGACCTATCGTAGAGCAACCTGTCCCAATAGCTAAACATCAGCAGACAACAACAGGTAAAAGTCAGGCTGTTATTTGCTTTGCTTCTTTCCCAGACCCAAGATCTGACTAGTAACAGCTGCCTACTTTATGGCTGTCTCTTTTTATTAATTTATTCCCCTCCATGCCCCCCAAAAAAAGGGGAAGAAAAAAAAAAAAAAGAATGCTTAAAATTTATGGCTAGAAGAAACTGATTACTGTTGGCAAGTGAACTGAAGGGATCAATTGTTCCATACGGCAAAAGCCAAAGAACTCAGGGCTCTATTCACAAGAAAAGACTGATGTGCTAAAGGGCATGGAAATGCCACTTTTATTGTGTGGCGGAGAATTTTCACATTTGAATCCAAATTCCATAGGAGAGTGTGGTATGCAAGAGACCCAGCTACAAGGGCTGGCCAGACGGCGTGTGTGAGCAGAGAGCATGTGCACGAGGAAAGCATAATACCCTGAGCACAAAGGTTCTGTGTTCCTGTCCCCCCAGCACAATGTTGGGCTTTCACACAGGCAGGGAATTATGTGCAAAATGCCTGGAAGTCAGCACCAAACGTGCTCTGAAACAGGCAGATTTGGAGCAATGTTCCTCACCCATGCATGGATGGTTAGGACCATGGCTAGTGGTGGTGCAAAAAGCCTTGGTGAAGCTCATGGGAATCCCCGTTTTAAAGGTGGGAGAATAAAACTTTCAGGTTTTATTCTCAGGAGAAGGAGCAGCAAAAAAGAAAATGGATGGGCTCCCCAGAGAGGTTGTGGGATGTCCTTCTCTGGAGATTTTCAAGACCCTTCTGGATGCATTCCTGTGTGACCTGTGCTAGATTAGATTATAGTCTATGGTCCTGCTCTGGCAAGGGGGTGGGACTCGAAGATCTTCATGGTCTCTTCCAACCCCTGACATCCTCTGATCCTGTGAATTCCCAAGCTGAATGGGCTGAGAATGTGTGCCCATGGATGGGAACAGGGATGTGGGGCAGGGTGAGCACAGGCACCGCTCACAGCACGTTGGGAGGAGTCATCGGAGGTAGGACAAGAAGAAATACTCTTGACTCGAGGACAGACATACAAACTGTTCTCATGTTTGTACAGAGGGACACATTGATAGAACTGTTAAGCACGATGGATCCAAAGGAGCCAACTCAAGCTGTATTTTTGGATGTGCATCAAAGGCAGGTCCCAGTGGGGAAGTGGAGGGCTCAGGACAGGGTGCCCGACAACAGACTTTGGACACCTCAGCCCCACGTGCCGTGTTCTCTGGGATGCTGTCCCCAAAGCTCTTGCTGCTAAGTGCCACACAGAGAGCATAAAGGATGACTCCTGCTCAGCACAGTTATTCATTACCAGATGGCCTGGTGCTTTCCGACAGCTGCACAAGAGCAGAGAGTCAGATAGGAACTTTGCTTTGGAGTTTTACAAGCAGAAAACAGGAGTTGGGCCCAGCCTGGGTACAGCTAGGTACCTCACTCCCAAAAGGTCTTGGAAATCACAGCCTTTGCTCAATTAAGTGAAAGAAAAAAAAAAAAAAAAAACAAAACAAACAACAAAAAAAAAAAACACAAAATCAACAAACCAAAACCAAACAAACCAAAATAATTCAGAACCTCCAAGTGGAAATTCTTCTAAAGCAAATGCAGATGTTGAGATTTCCCAGGTTGTGTTTCAGGCTGCCCTGTCTGCAGGCACCTGAAACTCAAGACACACAAACGTTTGTGCATTTGGGAGGCTCGTGACTAAAGTTGGGCAAAGGTTTGTGAACTGGAGGAGGAGGAAAAGGCAGTGAGAATGACTTCAGCCTGGGCTAGCACAGACCCGAGGCCGCATTAGCAGCACAGCTCCCATCTGGGGCCGTGCGGTGGGAGCGGGCGGTATCGCTGGCTCTCTGGACGGCTGACAGCACAGATGTGCTGCAGCTCAGCCTGTGACTAATTTTAACAAGCTGCTTGCACGGTTACAAAAGGCAGATCTGTTGGCATTTTTACTTTCAACCACCTGGTCTCGACAAACATTTTCTGCAAATAGCACATATGTCATGAGGCCGGACTCGGGAGACATGCAAGGCGGGGAGGAGTTTCAATCCCTGTTATGGAGGTAGGGGCTGGAAGGGGTTGTGGCCAGGATGTCCCACCAAACAGCACTGGTCAGCATAACCAACAGTGGTCAGTGGGCTGAAAAAAAGCACAGTTTCATGGGAAGAGGTGAAACTTTTATATGGCAAATGCTGTAGTTGGAAAGGTCTATTGCTCATGAGGGACACGGTGCCTTCTCCAGGTGTGGACTGAAGCAGAGAAACCCACAGTGCATTGACATAAGCCTTGCACCAGTTCCTGTCCTTCCTGGGTTCATCCCTATTAAATGCCAGAACAAGAAACATGGCTCACAAGGGAAGAAGCCCAGAAGATAACACAGGTTTGACCCTTTGAAAGAGAACATCTTGAACAATTTTCATAAGAGGTTTGTATTTAAAATAACTCCCTCTGTGCTTAAGCCAGCCAGGGAGGACACAGCACCAAAGATGTGGTGCTTTCAGGGGTAATCCTGAATCTGTTCAAACTCTCAAGATGGATGCCATTGGGCACTGCTGGGCTCCCCTGGGCAGTGCTGCTCTTTTACTGGATCTTCCATGAGATCCAGTAAACAAGCTGCTCTGAGGAGCCTAAACATGCAGCAGTGACCACCACAGTTCTCCTTTTCTCATTCCACAGTGACATCCATCACCAAAATGCAAGGAGGAAGGATTGGTGTGAGTTAGTATTAGAAATTAACACAGTCAAATTCAAGCATTGTGACTAAGCACAAAGGTAACAAAGGAGCTACTAATGCAGCCTTCATCCCTTGACATCTTCACTGTCAGGCCATTTTGGAATAAGAGTTATTGGGCTCATTTCCAGGGTGACTGGGTAAATCCAATGATTCATTAAGTGTAAACTTCCAGTTGTTGATCTTGTGGTACTCTCTGCCCTTAAAACTAATCCAGCTGTTCACAGAAGTTCGTTCTCATTTCCTGCAGACTGGCACAACGAGGAGATGAAGTGCAGGAGAATACAAGACCATTATGTCAAATTGGTGGAGCCATGTCTTGACTAATTCATAGATCTCTTTGTGGCTGGGGACAGTGAGGGACTGCTGAAAAGCTGGTCTTTGATCGGGTGAAGGAAGGAAGGAGGACACCAAGCGATGCAGAAACTATTGCAATTAAACCACATTTTCTGCCTTTTAGGAAGATGAAGCTGGTTCTTCTCTCTGCATCTAGAATTAATTTACTCTAGAGTGGAGAAGCAGGTCAGGAAATCTGCAGACCCATTCTCCTGCTAAAACGTGTCCTGGCTTGCAAAGCTGAATTGTTGTTCCAGCTCGTTTTCAGGATACTTTAGGGTCATTTTCAGACCTCAGAATAAAAGAAAAAGTAAAAAAATCAAACAACAATCTAAGAGCTTACGTGTCAGATCAGCCACAATGCTGGATCTCTCTTCCCTAGAAAGTGTTACAGATTTTTATTGCAGTGTTACCAAAATGGGTCTCCACTGACCTATACCTAAAGCTCATAGTCAAAGCCAGACCATTACAACCCTTCTGCACACAGGCTCACCCTTGAAAATGGTCAATCAGGAGTTTCAATAGTTGGTAAAACACACACTTTCAGTTACATACACAACACACAAACTCCTCACAACTTGCTTTAAATTAGTCGTGGGACAGCAGAGAGGAATGAGAAGGATTTGAAAAGATGGAGATTTAGGAACAAATGATAATTTATGTCTTCCAGAAAATACAAGTCAAACCTTGCCTGTTCTGGCCCTTCAGCACTCCTGATGGGAACAGGATATGTGTTTAGCATATCTCCAAGGTATTCTCATATGAACATGACAACCAGGTGCCTACTGTGAGGACAGCTATAACAAATCACCCACATTCTTTTCAAGCCAACGCTGCAATTGTTCTTCTTGTCGGATCATCTGGCTTCAGTGTGGGCTCCCTTCAATTTCTAACACGGAAAGTATTTCCAATAGTTGACAGATGTCTTTCCTCGCTTTACACTCCTTTCTTACCCTCTTCAGTGTTAGCCTTACAGGAAATACCAAGTTAATTGGAAAGATTAAGGAAGGTCTCCTATAGCTATTGAAGGGGAAAGTGGGAGCAGACAGAATGCAGTAAAGGGAGAATAATTCCTTTATTTTAGTATTAAACTTTAAATATTAACAGCCAGAGGAAGGGCAGGCTTTAAAATTCTGTTGGATGTTTGTTATCACTCAGCACAAAATAATCTCTCTCATAATATTTTTAAACTAGTAGTGTAATTCCTTGCCTACATATAGAAGACATTTTCCAAGAAGCAAACATTTGTAAACAGTTACTAGAAATACTATTTGATCAAGCTGTGCAATACTGCAGCGTATGTTCCAGCTCATGGGTCTTTCCCACACACAGACCTCAGGTTTTTCACCTAGTAATTTCTCCCTTGTGGAAGACAATGTTCATTCTCAGCAACAAAACCCACCAAAATAAACACACAGAGGAATTTTTGGAGCATATAGATACTAAAATTTCTATAGGAAGTATCTCTTGTGAGCTCATTGGAAATGGCAGGAGAGTTTGATGCCAAAGTTTCTAAAGAACGAAAAGTCCTCCCAAAGGATCCAGGAGTGGGATCCAGGTTTTCACCTCCACCTTCTGTCTCCCATTTCACAGACAAAATTAATATCCTCACACTGGTACCAGTTTGGTCTGCTCTGATCTATAGGCTATATTCAAGTATCAGTGGTTCCTGAGAATTTTCTTCCTGAAAGGACACAAAACCCTGTCCTATTTTCCTAATTGTACTAGGGCCATCTAAGCTATTTGGACAGCAGGAGCCTACAGAACTACAAAACTAAGTATATTACTCCTTTAGTGATGATATTTTTGCAGTAAGACAAGCACCATCCTTCTCAGAAACAAGATTTGTAATCAGAGGGAGGGGAGAGAAAACAGACCCTTCTATCCTACAAAGACCAGCTGCAAAATCCCTGCATGAGGAAAGCATACCAAAGGAAAAAACTCTGCATGAGTGATGCTGAACATACAGCACTCAGCTCCTTAGGTGCAGTGAGAGAGGACACAGAGATTGGACATGGCAGAGCACGGATGTATGAACAGATAATACATCAAAACCGAGAGTTTTGTGTCTAGGCCTAGATAAGGAAGCACAGACAATTAACAAAGACATGGTAATTGGAGGTCCAAGTCAGTGACAGAAACTGCAGGGCTCTACAGTATCCTGGCAGGAAATGGCTTCATTACGGAGCAGGTCTCCGAGCTGTTACCACCATTACCACTAGTGGGGATAATTTGGGATAATTTTCAAGATCGGTATTATTTGTGTCATGCCAGTCAGCATTTGTACTGCAGGTCAAAACTCAGCACTCATTTAAAAGACATTTCAAAGCATTACCTGCTCAGGCATCTGGAAGTGCTTAGGCATGTGAACCTGTTTGCTATTTACGCTGCTCTGCTTTAACTGCTCCCATGTTAGGCTGTGGTGGAAAGTTGGGTGATAGCAAAGAAAACAGTAAATTGCAAGGCCCGGCACCTTTCCCAAGGCAATGGGAAGTTAAAATTCCACTAGCAGCTTGATTGCTCTTTGGTTTCTCCTTATCTCATGCCTCGAGAGTGCTGGAGAGCAAGTAACAGGGCAAGGGAAGGAAAATGAAGAGTAGCCATGATTTCAGATGAGGAGCTGCTTCGATGACGTCAGGACGAATACTGCCAAAGTCTGATGGAGAACAGGAGCATTCAGAAGGGAATCTGCAAGGAACAAGACCTTAATGAAGGATGTCTCAGCTGAGGACCGAACAGATGGGATCAAGTGAGGAAGGATCTTCTGCCAGGAGCCATAAAGCCTGAAGAAAACTCGTGAGAATTGCAACGAGCGGCTGCAAGAATGCTTCATGAACACTATTGAACTGCCAAAAAGACATCATAGGCCGCGAGTCACAGCAAAATTACCCAGGGCACATCCTGGGTAATTCTGATTTATAGTTCAATGCAGTTTTGGGTTAGATCATACATCCACATGCCACATGTGGTGGCTGGGAGAAGAAAAGAGATAAATCACAGCAGAAGACAGGCCATGATGTGTAAAAGCTCTCAAATGGCTGTGCTCCAGAGGCAGGACTATCACCTTATGCAAACAAAGCAATAGCAATCAAAGTTTGGTGATGATAGAGGCAAAGCTGTACACGTTGGATGGTGCTTACGTCACTGCATGGAGCAGAAAGGGATTGATGGCATTAAAGCAGAATGGACAGGGAAGAACTCAGCTGAGCCTACAGGCATGGAGAACAACACACTTCAGTGAAACTCCATCACAGAGCAATACAGAGATAAGTGGGGATATGCCACTTGCTACAGGACACTCCATCCCTGAAGGACACAGGGCAAGGAAGAGTTCAGAGAAGCTGAGCAAATACTGAGGCAAGAAATACTGAAGAGACAGTGCGACTGACCTAAAAAGGAAACAAAAAAGGAGGAGGCAAAGGAATCCACTTTCTACTGTTTGAAGAAACTGATGAGGAATTTATCTTTTCCATCTCCCATGACTCCAGAACTACCAGACCCAGACCAATCCAGAGGACAGCAAAAGATACCCTTTCATGCAACCTCATAACTGGGATGTAGTGGTCTCTACCATAAGATGTCACTGAAACTGAAGCCCCCACTAGCATCAGGAGACAACTGCAAATGAGATGTGTATAAGTATTCTGAATCCTTAGGCCCTGGGCTGGGCACACATGCTACCTCTTGGAATTTTTATGTAGAGCAGTTTTTGAAATGCTGTACATGGAGCTGCAAGCTACCAAGTTTTAGTGTCTTCCTCTAAAGTAGCCCCCTCTGGGGGGAAGACAACATGCTAGAGACAGTGACAACTTTTCCTCCTGGTCCACAGCTAACCCAGCAGAAGCAGGGCAGTAACAGAATCAGCCCTATGGTTTAACGGTGCCCCAGTGACACACATGAGGCAATGTGAGGACAGACACCTGCCAGTTCCCAAAGCCAACAAATTCCTGAGCCAGCGGCAGGAGAACAAACAAATACAACAATGACTTGCCCCAACAGCAGCTTGGGGCAGGAGTCCTGGCTTGTCTGAAATATCAATAAATCGTTCTTTGAAACAGCATGAGGTTTATCTGCTCTGAGAACACCCCCTCAAATGTTCAGGGTCATGTATTTCTCCTTAGCTTTGGAGTTAGTTTAAAACTTTGCCCTGTCACTATCCTCAGGCATGCAGCCCAAGGCAGTGCTCCTCTGCTAGTCTACACCTCCCTACATGCCACAGTGTCCCCATGGGATCTTCCAGCCAAGGTGCCCATCATCCCACATCCAGACCATTTCCCAGTCTGTGAAGGGATGCAAGCCACAGCCTGGAAATCTTGCACCAGCCTGACCTCCATATTATGACACCAGGCCAAAAAAGCTTTCCATTTTCACCCTTTAATGCACATTGACTTAATACAAATTTCTAATGTGAAGATCTCAGTTTTCTTGGTTTTCTCCTCTCAAGCACTCCACAGTCACCATTTTGGTCACCATTTTTCTTCACCAGGTCAGTTCTTTTGCTCTTGCTCCAACAAGGCTTACACTTAAATCTCATTTTTCCTTTGAATCCCATCTTGTAATAACCACTGTCATCTAATTCTTTTCCAGGAGAAAGGAATGCCCCTTGGTCTTAAAATCAGCTCAGACTTGTGACCTGACTTTAAACACATTCAGCTGAAAACCATTAGCAATTATTCAATTGCCTTTTCTGTAAAATGGCTCAAATTACTCAACTTTAGTCTGCTATTTGAAGAAAAAATATCAATTAAACCTTCAGGTTTAGAGAACTTACATTGATACAGCAGAGGCATTTAACAGTTCTTTGATTCTAATTTTTTTTCCACCAGCTTCAAGCAGAAGCCTTATTCAGAGAACAACTTTCCTGCATGTGAGTCCCATCCCCATCTGAGAGGATACTGGGTCCAAGCAAGCCATGGTCCTGAGATGATGCTGGGTCTAACAACATGCTTGGGACCATGGCTGAGCTGCCAGCTTCAGAGCACATAACCCTGGGTCTGTGCCACATTCCCCACCACAGATATAGGTACCCCCAGCATACAGAACTTCTTCATCTCAGTCATGTGGCAAGAGCCTTATCTAACTCCAGCAAATACTTTGTCCCTGTGCTGTTGGCACCACTGGATTTTTTCAAATAAAATAATAAGGAAAAAAAAAACCAAAACAAACATAAGAAGAAGAAGAAAAAAAAAAGAAGAAAGGAGAGAAAAAAAAAGATGAAGAAAAAAAAGAAGAAAGTTGAGTCAAATGCTGACAAGAGCACTGTTTCTGTGTACGCCCGTCCTCCCTGCTGTCTTTTGGCAGTGAACAGGGCTCAATTTTCTCCCCTTCTGCTCTGAATTTGAATCTCCTTCAAGGCTTGGCATGTTGACACACTCAGGTCCGGGCCATTAAAATCATCAGCCTTGCATAGCACACCCATCTGGCACTAGTCACAAGAAGGGGGTGACTGTAATTCTAATGCTATCAATTTGTTTTCAGGAATCCAGTTTTTAATATCTCTAAGAAACCCTGAGCTGCATTTTGTCTCTATATTCCATAGGAACAGATATCAATATTTGCCAAAAGAGGGAGCATTCCCTAAAGTCTGGGAGACAGACAGTCCCTCCCAGTGGAGGGTGCACCATTCCTGCTGCCTCTTTCCAGCCCACAGCCAGTGAGGTTTTGCAACAGGGCGAGTTGTAAAAACCCAGAGTTGGACTCCATCGTGCTGATGCGTTCCAGCTTGTTAACACTGCAGGGCACCGGGTCATCGCCCCACTCACAAGCAATCAAACCAAGCATGGTATGCTGTGGACTGACCTGGGGACCACAGCATGTGTCTGGAACCCTGGTGGAGAACTCCAGACACAGATTCATCACTCACGGGCAGCTGGGGCTGGGTACTACTTCTCAGGGCAGCCAGGAGGCAACACAGGGTGGGTATAAGGCAGGGGACAACACCCTGCATGAGATTTTGGGCCACAAACACCTTCTTTTGAAGAGTTGCTCTGAAACCATGGTGCTTAGGTAGCATCCATCTTCAGTGCAGTATGAAGGCAGAGACAGTCAGTACCCTGGTGCAGGGCTGGTATTAAATCTCTTTTGAAATGGAAAAGGGAAAGATCAGCTACAATGCCATTAGTGATGCCACGAGTGATGCCACTGCAGAGAAACAATTGACTCACAAGCGTCTAATTCAAACACCAGGTCAAATTCAGATGTGGCTTCAAAGTGGCACAAATCAAAAGACATTAAATGTTCAGAAAGGGGGTACAAAAGTTTACAGCACACCAACCCTATGTCCTCCTCTCCTCCATCTCAGATATTTTCTTAAGAGCATTTTCTGGAGCTGACAGTCACTGCTGCAGAGGAGGCCAGCATGAATCCCTGCAACCACAGTGGTGGTTTGGCAGCTTTATGACATTTTACATCACTTTGCAAAGAACACCATAGCTATAAAATCTGTAGTTTTCCTAAACCCCCAGAATCCATTTAATCAAAACAGCTCGGCGGCCGCACCGGGGCGTTCTGCAAGTGCATGGAGGCTTCTCCTTCGGCTGCTGGAGGAGGAATTTGCTGACAAGTCAAGATTAAACTTTCAGTTCCTTCTGCTCTCCTCAGTCATTATGTGCTGTTAAGAAGAAATTTCAAATTAATTAATTCATTCTCAGGAGAGGAAAAAAACACACGGGGGGTTTCTTAGCGTGGTGCAGCTACGGAAGGGAAGGGCTGAGCATGTTCACTGCAGCGCCCAAAGCAGCTCACGGGCTATGGAACTCCCTTCTCATCTTCCACAGCATGGGGTGTTGTCATGGGGTAGCCTTGTTGGAAATAATTTTGCTTGAAATTAATTTTGCAGCCCCTAAATGGATTTGCACGGCCAAGCCTCTGGATTTCTGAGCAACTTTTTGTCATGCTTTTTGTTTTCTTCCTTGGAGCTGCCTGTATTCGTGGCCCATAACTTGGCACGAGCACCAGGAGCTGCACCTCGCCCTCTTCCAAGCCAGAGACTGGTAGGCAGAAAATACAGCCCTATAAAACACAATTAACCTTTTCATTAAACAACAGCTCCCCGAGTGAAAACCAGGCCATATTGAAAGGAATGAGACTGCTTTATGTTAACGGAATGTCTCGAACCTTAAAATAAAATATTTGTGCTTACATAAATAGTTGGAAAGGTAAAAGTGTCATAACACTGGGTGTTTGTTATTGGAGCCGGAGTTTGCCTCCTGCCTGCAGTGAAATGTCATAACAAAGCCAGTGTTGGGCTCGCTGCGTTTACTCCTCGCTGCAGTGTTTAAAAGTCAAAGACCATCCTGGGCTATAAACAGATTGCGTGATACCTCACGCAAAGGCTCCTGTCAAAGGGGCTTATTTTAGCATGGACCAGTGTCATCTCAGAGGGTGCAAAGCTGAGAACCCCTCAGATGATGCTGGGTCGAAGGATATCATGAACCTGAGATGATGCTTGGTTCAACCGTGCCAAGGACCCAGCAGCTCTGCACCACCTGAGATGATGCTGAGTCTGGAGCATGGTTGGTATCATGGTCTAGCTTGAGATCTGGACCTTCATTTCAGGTCCATGGCATACTTGATACCATGGGCCAGGTTGGGACCTGGAACGACACCATCTAAGGTCCATGGCACACTTGGATCCAGCACCATCTCAGGTTGTGCAAAGCTTGCAGAGCTGCTGGGTCCACAGCATGGTTGATCCCAGCATTACCTCAGGTCCATGGCATGCTTGGAACTGCCGGCTGCAGAACACCTTTCTGCTCCACAAAACCTGCCCTGAAACATCATCCTTAACAGAAAGCTGACTGCAGACCACTATGCCCTAAAATCTGCTTATTAAGAAAGCACCTTCAGTCCCAGTGCAAGCTAAGCCAGGTTTTCCAACCCACTCCAGCTCAGAGGAGACTTTTATCACACTTGGCCAACAGCAGCAGCTTCCCAGCTGCTCACAGCACCAGAGGAGCCAGGGCTGGGAGCCCCAAGCACTCGCTGCAGCTCCTCCCTGCCAGGAGGGCCCACCTGCTACAGCAGGATGGTTTGGCAGCAGTTCAGCCTTGGAGTCTATCAATCCCATGGCTGGGAGAGGTTCTGGCTGTGGAGGGAATAATGTAACTCAGGTGCTCTGCAGAGTGGGACAGGGGGCTCTGCGGGGTCTTTGTGGATGGTCAGTGTCCCCCCACCTTGCTAAGGAAAAGGAACTGGGCAGTGATGCAGCCCAAGGGGGACTGCACAGGGCTCCCACAATCAGCTTGGAAGTAGCTCTGCCCTGATGGCTGCTCCAAGGCAAGGACCGTCCCCAACTCTTCACTGCCACCCACCTGCCTCCAACAACAACATGTGGCCCCTGTACTCACAGGTGCAGTGCCATGTGCTCAGTGTCTGTCCCCTTGGTCTCTACACATTGACACACCCTGGTAATGCAAAGCCTGAATAAGAAGCAGGGAGAGATGTAATGCTATGTAATTGAGGCAGGAAAGCCCAGCATAGATTCTGACATGGTGTGACTGGGCAGAGGGCTGGTAAATCACACAACATCTCTATCTGAGAAGTGGACTGACATCCATTTTTTTTACAAATGCCTTAGGTAACCTGCAACTGATGAGCTTCTTTGTTAGAACAGATAGGCACTGGTTGCTGTCCACAGAAGTGGTCTTGGAGAGCAACTGGCATTTTCTGTGAACCCCAAAGCAGGGACAGCACCATGGCTGCTCCTCACCCTGCAGCAGAACCTGTCCTTAGGACCATGCCTGACCAATGCACTTCTGCAGCTGCGAGCAGACAAGAATTAACATGCAGCATAAAGCAGCATGATTCCCTCCAAACAGCTGTAGAAATACTTAGCCTAAATTAAATAAGCATTACCATAGCAGCTCAGTGCTTATTTACAAATGATGATCTGGGGGCTGCAGCCAGACCTGCTTGCCCCAGTCCTCACAGATTCCCAGAGCTGGGGTAGGAGGCTTGCAGGTTTTTACAGGGACAGGACTAGATGATGGATTGGAGAACTGGAGTTGTAGGCTGTACTGGTCTCTCCACAGTTCTCTGGGGTTATTCAAGAAGTGGGTAATGATCACCAGTTCTCCAAAGGTTAGAGGATATTTCCCTGAAGAGCTGAGCCTGTAGCAGAAGCCACCCTGCTGCCTGGAGGGCAGTGCTGTGAGCAGGGCTGTCTCTACATGGGCAGCTCCATGGAGATGGAAGTCCTCACTGAACTGAGGTGTCTCTCTGTTACCCACCAGAAACCCTCTCTCCTGGGCAAGGAGATGACCCTTGTACCTTCACCCAGGACTGTCCTCTCTCTGGCTCCCTCTGACCTGGGGACATCACTCTGCCCCAGACTTGCTCCACCTTTCTCTCTACTTACTCTTTCCCATGTCCTTTCCCTACTGGTGCCCTTAGCATATATTTTCAGAAGCAGGTGCCTATTCAGAGGCTCTTAAAATCACAAAAAAAACCCAAAACCTTAAACCACCCAATTTCCAGAACCCCTGCACACTCAGCAATCTGCTCGAGTCCCTGGAGAGACATCAACTGTGCTTAGCAAGGATCCACAGTGGACCAAGATCCTGCAGCTGCATTCCCTGCCTTCAGAAAAGCCCCTGATGGTTTATTTGCCCAGTATGGTCTGCAGCTACCTCATATAGACCTCTCTGCTGGCCCCACCACAGAGCAGCTGCAGGCTCATCTCTGGATGGGGTGAAGGTGTGCAGGAGCAGTGAGCAGAGCATGGTTGCGAGACATCAGGGGAACAAGTCAAGTTTTCTGTTGCCCTCTCCCATTCCACAGCAATTCAGGGTCACATTGTTCCCACTGGGAGAGAACTCCACAGCTATCCTCCCATGAGGCTTCCCTGGGCCCATAAACCTGCCTTGCTGCAGCAGCTCTTCAAAGGGCTTCACTCAGAGCAGAGGAGCTGGGAGCCAGTGATCCCAGACTCCAGATCGTTATTAAGTGTCCCTGAGGGACGGAGGGAACTCCAGATGCACGGAAGCACTGATGGGTGAAGGACTTTCCTGTTTACCAAGCTCAGCTCCTACCTCCCCGTTGCATCACCCAGTGCCTCGAGGTTCAGCTGGTGCAATGTTTCTGGCACAGGACCCGGGGGGCTGGGGGGGAGCCCCAAGGCAAGTGCAGGCACAGGTGAGCAGCGCAGGTGGGGCCAGGGGGTGCCAGCAGCAGCCAGCTCTGGTGGGCAGGGAGCCATCCCTGCTATCACACTGCAATCAAACTCTCTTCTGCAAAGCACCTCGGCTCCAGAGAGCTGGCACCCTCCTATGGAAAAATGTGCTTGGAAGCTCTCCAGCCATCACAGCTCCAGAGAGTAATTGATAACCCTGCTGCCAGCCAGACACCCCAGATTGTCCTTCTCCCTCCCCACTGGGGAAGGACGTTTCAGATCCTGTCCCCTCCTGGTCCAGCCTTTCAGTGCCTTCCATTTCTCAATAGAAATTTGTGCACAGCCAGAAGATTTTACCACTTCGTTCTCAGAATATCATAATATTTTCTTTTTTAATTAAATCGCATTCCCCATCTGCCTTGCATACATGTTTTGGGTAGTCTGCTTTTGCCAAACATAAGGTCAACATCCATGCTACTAACTTGCTATAAAAGAACACTGTTTTATCTAAAACTGATGTCTGTTCACAATTTTGACCGCACCCAGCCTAGGACTATGTGACTTCACTGCCCCAAATTCAAGAGCCTTTTAACAAGAGCATGCTCATTTAGCAGCATACACAGTCCTGCTTTCTTCATTAGCAAACTCAGACCTCACAAGAATGATTTATAATATTTCTATAACAACAGTGAACCTGCAGAGAGAGGTTGCTGTATTTGATCTGAGGTGCAAGCAAATGAGCAGGGTTCTCCCAGAGCTTAGTTTTAAAGTTCCAGAATTGACCAAAATGAAGGAAATTCAAGAGCAAAGAGTTAAAGCAAAAACATTAATAAGAGAAGCTGGAGGGGAGACAGCCAGGAAAAGCAAATCCCAACCTGCAGCACACAGACCAAAAGAAGAAAGTCTCTACAGTTGGCCTGAAAGACAAACCACATAAATACAGATAGAGCAAGGCTTCTGTGATAGATGCACTAAAATGAAAGAATCTCACAATACTTCTACAGGCTTCTTGTCCAGAGTTTCCAGCTTTTTTCAAGGGAGGCTGTAACCTCCAACTCTCTCAATTTACAGAACTGAAGCACAAAGATTAATAATTCATACCAGCTTCCATCTATATCCTGCGTATGGGAAGGACAAAAATGAGCACGCACTGGCCAACACATTACACGGGCCCAGAAGCTCTGCTGAATTCACAAGGGAAGGATTTTGGACAAGAGCTAACCCACTCACATGCTGTTGGGAAGCACAGTGCTTTCCCTCTCCATCTTGAAGCTGAAGAAAAGACTGCACTCAGCTATAAATCTGGACTTAAGATCTGCAAGGCCAAATCAAGATAAGCACAAAGCAGAATGCCTGCAAGTATAAACCCATCTTCTTCAAAGCATTTCAGGCCCCAGCTGCAAATTGGTTTATTCCGAGAACAAATTGTTGCTCAACTACTTGGAAGCAGTCTTCACAGAATTTCAGGCTAAGCATCTTTGATTGAAAAGAACATAGTATCAGTGATAAATAATATCACATGAGAACACAGGAGGAGGCTTCAACCTCCCCCAAAAGTGAGATAATTAACTGCAAGACAAGTTCTATCACTTGCTGCTCCTCACCAGCCAATAAGTTGCCCAACAGTCTTCCCAAGGTATCATGCACAGTGTCCTTCCTGTGTGCAACACATAACAACCTTCCTCCACCGAGATAAATGCACACTAAAGAAGGACAAATCATCTCTCCCTGTTAAGAGAGCGGTGGCTGGTCCAGGAATTTGGGATGAGCTTCAAGGATACCCAAGAAAAAAAAAAAATCTGGTCAATATTAACTTCTGTCCTTGCCAAGAATTGCATAGTGACATCTCTAGTACATAACTTCTGGGAAAGATGCTGCAGAAGGACAACTCAGGTCATCACTGAATTCACATTCCTTGTGCAGCTGGAGGTCCTCTGGATTCACCATAAGAACCACTGAGACCCTCACAAGTGCCCACCACCTCCCACCTTCAGAGGCTTGACTCTGCTTGGGCAACAGGAGAGGTGGAGGGCATGTCTTCTCCTGTTGTCCCCCTCCGTGATGTCTGTGGGCATACATTTGAGCACGTATATTTGGAGAGTCATGGGGCTGGGCAGTCATGTGGCATGATACTGTCACAGTTTATTGTCTTATCTTGCCTTTTATTTTTTCCTACAAACTTAGAGAATTGCAAACAGGATATTTTCACTCCAGCAATGTGTCAAACCTGTTCCTAAAATCCAGCCATCTCTCCTTCCCTTCCACATGGGGAAGAGTGTGTGAGGAGGGACAGGCAGAATGAGGGAGGACCGTGGCAGGTGAAGAAGGGCCAGGAGAAAGACCATGTGAGAAGGTAAGAAGATAAATAGAAACATGTGAGGTAAAACATCCCTCACTTCATCACTAGAAAGCTCAGCAGGGTCACAGATGACATGAGGAACAAGCCCAGCAACCTCAACAAAACACTGCCCAGGTTGTGTCAAGACAAGAGACTTCCCTTGGAGCCCATTGTGAACCTGGGTTTGCTGCTGTGTTTGGCCGGAGGTGGTGCTGCTGCGGGGGTTCTCAGGCACACATGCAGAGTGGAGCACAGAGCAGATGCCTGGGCTAGCATGGAGCCAAGGAACTCAGGTACTCCAGGCATTTCCAGCAAGTCCGTGCACTGGGGCTATGTGCACACAGCTTGACATCTGAGTCAACACAGTTGGGCTTGGTCTGGTGACTCCTGGGCAGCAGAGAACCCTGCTGGGGGAACCTGCCTCTCAGCAGATGTGCAGGGCAAGTCATTTGCAGGCAGGGCTGCAGCTAAAGGAGTAGCCTTGAAAGGCAAGGTCTACCTTTGCTTTTTGCTGCTTGATGTGTTTTAATTGAGGAAAATGCACATGAGGGCTTCTTAGGGATGGGGCTATGGGAGCTCTCTGGAGAAGCAGAGCATCATCTCCTTCAAAGTCTTTGTTGCTTATCAGGGAAATAGGCACAGGGGCTGCATGGCCCAGAGCCCCTCTCTTCTCCATGTCCACACAAGGCCGGGGGGCCACATCTGGGGAAGAGCATCCACCTGCACTGGATTACTCTTTTGCATGTTGACCTCATTTTGGCTCTCCAGCTCAGCGTTTGAAGTTCCTCTGCAGAATCAAATTTAGCAAGGTCCATACCTGGGCTGAAAAATATATGTCCCGGGGGCACTTCTTTGGCCGTCCTGGCTTTCATTAACCAAGCTTCTCCACTGTCCTTTTTTCACACCCATTAAACAGCACCAAAGGGAGCTGGCAATACATTTTCCTTTGCCCTTCTCTTTTGTGCTCCTCCTTGATGGATGTCTAAAGCAGATGCACAGTTGTCTTTGAAGGCTCTGGCGGATGAGCATGTTGAATCAATGATGGATTGGACCAAATGAATCACAGTGTGGGAGAAGGCGCAAGGCAATGATTTCTAAGTGGCCTTCACATCTTTACACTTCAGAACTTGCTTTAAAAGCCTGTTTTCTTCTTTTTATCTGGTTCCAGTTTCTGCAGTGCCTTTGCATATGTTGAGGGAGGTAGGGGGGAAGGAGGGGAACCTTTACATATAAACAGAAGATTCCACTTCTCCATCAGACAATAATGCAGCATTGTCATTTAGGGAGTTCAAATAGCTGGGAAACCACTTCAAGGCCATGCAAAACAACTGGGTAGCATCAGAAAGAACAGCAGCTGGCAAACTGAGCAGCAGAGTTTAAAACTCCAGTATAGCAAACTAGCAAAAAAACCAACCCCACAGCTGGTTCGGTGGCTCACCTCCCCTCACTGGGACTTAGAGCTGCTTCAGAAAGCAGCTTTAATGAAACGTTGTCAGGATACGGTGAATTGCCAGAGATTACTGGACATGTAACTGCTGCTGGTCGTTCTCAGCTGAAACCCTGCACACTCAGCCAAGTCCCACGTGTCCCTATCCGCAGCAAGTGGGAGGTCTTCAATACCCATTCTGAGCAGCAGTCATTTCCAGCTTGGCTGCTCTCGAGCCCTCCCCGTGACT